>JARVZY010010613.1:0-28686 GCA_030686995.1 Artemisia argyi
AATCTTGTATATTACTGTAGCTGGTTTTCATGTACCATGTCAAAAAGGAAAATAAAAGTTACCAACATGTAAGCTGTCATACCAATAGGTGGGCAACCGAGACAACTATTTTGAAAGCTAAATTTTGTTTATGGTCGTAGCTTTTGACAAGGGTTTACGGTCTAGCCGGGTGGTATCAGCTATGTGAGTGCGAGTTCAAGTTTCGTAAAAAACCAAATGTGTAATTTATACAAATGTGTTGATTTTTCATCTTATACAAAATTTGTGTAAAAAAAATCGTTTTCTCCTAACTTTAATTTATGACCAAACTTTGTACCAAATATTTGGCATGTAAGTCCGTATGTATTATTAGTTTTCTGAATATGGCATCCTATATCCTCTTATTTTCAACGTGTCAGAGATGTATGCAAATATTTTGTGGTCTAAAAGTTGTTTCGAAGGAACTCTAGGGGGTTCATAGCAAGCTACACATTGAAGGTAACTCGTTATGGCTCATATTGTGTCACTAGTCTTGATCTTAAGAGTCACTATTGATGTTTAAACTTTCTTGCCGACTCTAACTTTATGTATTGAATGCATTTTAATTCATTCATGAAGATAAACAACGTGACATTTCAAATGGAGCCAAGTGTCTGTGTATTAGATGGTATGTAAATCCCATTTATGATATGGTTTTTGTCGGCATCAAAAATTCCTTTTTTTTGCACTTTTTCAGTTTATAAGTTAGTGCATCATGTGAAAGATCTTGCATTGATATTTGATGTAACGCACCAATAATGAATGGTATGTAAAACCCTTTTGTGCCGTGTGGGTAAACAATAAGTTTTCCTAATGACTCGTAGTCTAATAGATCCCATTTTCTGTAAGAATAATGCTTCTTTTCAATCGTTCAAGTAATGTCTAACACATATGAGATAAGTAAGGTTCAAGTAATATTTCGTGTCACTGAAAAATAAAACGTGGTAATTAAGTGACATCTATATATACATCGCTAACAACTCTTACTTTGTGACAAGTAAACCGTAACTAGTTCTTCTGAACTAAGTGGCCATTTCCAGTCTCTAACTAAAGATTTTTTAGCCAGTTTGAGTATTTAACATTTACTGAACAAACAAATTATATATATCCATACAATGGATGACATGCAATATCTATTTGACTATTTATTTTCTTATCATTTTCAGTTTTGTGCATGAACTTTGCTTTATATGGTTTGACTTTACGTTCATAGCTTTCAGGCTCTTAAGGAAACATTTTTAGATAACTAAAGCGAATGCTGCGAGATAAATCATATGAAACATTTACAAAGTGCTTTCATTAGTTCACATACTTCCTCTTTTCCTCCGATCATTGGTTTTGATTGCGTGTAAAATTAAAACTGACCACATGCAGCCTTTGTTACAAAAACAAAACGTCATTTATCGCTCTGGATAACGCGTGATTCCATGATCACAACCCCTGGAAACACCAGGACCAAGTCATCAGTTGTGCTTACCCTTTATGAAAATCAGAAACAGTACAATCGCCGTGTAAAAAAGGGCATACTAAAAAGAACATGTGTGTAGACATTAAATTCATTCACTCCATAAAGCACAATTTTGGATTTGTATGAGGTATGCCGTGCCGGCCCATTTTTTGTCTAAGCCCGGCCGAGTCACTAGAATTTAAATAAAAAAGCTAGCACGCCTTATTACTACAAGATCAAGATGACTCCTTTGCAAATATTTCTTCATGATATGTAGGTTTCGACTAAGACATATTAAAGGAAATTCCTATATGATTGACACAAGTTAAATAAGAAGATATAAGTAAGTGATAGGATTAATTGAGAAGTAAAATTAAGGCTTAATATCATCGTAAAATGTGCAGATTTTTCAAGTTCAATTAATGTTAAGTGCAAACAACCTTGAAGTGAGCACACCAACTTCTTGAAAAAAAGTAAGACTTTACTCGGTTTGAATATGTATGACAATGGATTCAAACCTCATGGATAAGTCGGCGGAAAAGTTGAACACCGTGGTTACCTATTAAAAAAAAAAACTTTAGAAGAGTGGAACATGTTAAAGCTACTCCTAGTTTATTTGTAAGGCTTAAATATTTATAAGCTGACAAAAAGATTTTCACAAGCACACATACTCAAAATTAAACATAACTAGTTAGTAATATGTATGGATTATTTTTATTTAATCCACTTGAAAATGAATCTAATTTACTAGCAAAAGTATATACAATTGTGACTTATATTTAAGTAGATTTACTATTTGAGAGTGCAAAATTTGTTAAGTGAAACAACACTCTCCAAAACAATATTAAGGATGACGAATTATTACGTATTTATGATGACAATAGAAAAAATATGGCTATAGGTGGTCATTTATCTGTAAATAAATGAATATAGATGGTTATTTATCTATTTTGAGCCCTATAAATGATCAAAAACACTAGTGAAATATTCATATATTCATCTCATCCTGTGCTCTATCCTCTCCTCAATTCCTCAAATATTTAAATTTACCCTATAAACATATACCAAAAACATGGCAACAAGGCTTCTCTTTGCTTCAGTACCTAAATCCAACCCTACAACCAAACAGTCACAACACCGGACTCCCTTCTCTGCTGTCGCCACATCTCGTTTTTTGCATATGTCGAGACTCCAAGCTTCTAGGATCCTAGAAACAATCTACGAAGAAGAAACCAATGTGATTAATGAAGGCATGAAAGAAGTTGCAGCATCTTTTTTGATGTCCAATAGATCAACATGCTTAGGTCAAATGCCCAAAAACATGTCCAAGAATTTTGATAGCTTCCAGTGTGCTCAAAGAAGTAATTAGTATTTCTTTACTAATGCTTAGTGACTGATCAAGACATCAAGTTTGTCAGTAGAGATAATTAAGTATCTTATGTGGTAAACTTTTTGAGGTGGTGTCGTCGGTTTTAGCTTCTAGCTTCATGGCTTCACTCCTTTGTATTTTGGATCTTCCTTGGAACTTCTGGTTTTAAGGGATCTAAATGTTTTATGCTAGTTTACCTATTTCATAGGTGATCGTATTGTCAAACTGCTAGTTTGGCTAGCAGAAGGTTTTTTAAATCTGCAGTGTAAAATGTGATCGAAGTTTCCTCTTGTGAAAGCAATCATTCTCAGTGTTATAAGTGAATCATGTGGCAATTACTTTTTCAATCATGTAATCTGATGACTGTTATTTCTTGTTCACCATGTAATTTTCATGTTACTGAAATTGCCCACCGAATAAAAGCATTCAAGGTTAAGTACCATACACTTCAAAATGGCTTTGACCGTATCAATTTACATCAACTTTGGTGACTATTTATATCCAACTATTTTACCAACTATATATGTGAAAGAGGTTCCACACCGCACAGTCTTTTTACTACTCATACGTACATTCAAAAATAAATTCAATGAATGGAAAACTTAGGTACATTTGCGCGCACTTGCAAAAAAATGTAGGTAAAATTGTAGTACTCGTAACTCTCTTCTAATTCTAACCCCATTTGTGGAAACAAGAAATAACGTTCTACAGACCATAATCTTTGTCAATTAGATATACCTACCTATATATGGTTAAGTGACAGCTTCCCGTTTCTAACTAAAGATTTTTTGGCCAGTTTGAGTATTTAACATTTACTGAACAAACTAATTATGTGTCCATACAATGGATGACATGCAATATCTATTTGACTATTTGTTTTCTCTTTATCTTTTTCAGTTTTGTGCGTGCATGAACTTTATTTTATCTAGTTTGAGTTTAGGTTCATAGCTTTCTTTTTTTAACAACGTTCATAGCTTTCTGGCTCTTAAGGAAACATTTTTAGATAAATTAAGGGAATACTGCAAGATAAATAATTATACGAAACATTTACAAATTGGTGCTTTCTTTAGATCGGATACTTCCTCTACTGTTCCTCCGATCGTTGGTTTTGACTGTGTGGGAAAATTAATTGACAACAGGTAGCTTTGTACAAAAACAAAACGTCATTTATCACTCTGGAAAACGCGTGATTCCTTGATCACAACTGGACCAAGTCATCAGTTGTGCTAGCTCACTGTTATCAAAGTGTACAATCGCCGTGTAAAAAAGGGCATACTTAAAAAGAAGATATGTGTAGGCATTAAATTCATTCACTCCATAAAGCACAGTTTTGGATTTGTATGCGGTATATGCCGTGCGGGCCCATTTTTGTCTAAGCTTACAAGATCAAGATGATATGTAGTTTTCGACTAAGACCTATAAAAGGAAATTCTTAAATGATTGACACAAGTTAATTAAGAAGATATAAGTTAAAATAAAAGTTTAGCTATGACAAAAGGTTTGTGACTATCATCAAAAATGTGAAGATGTCTCAAGTTCAATTTATGTTAATTGCAAATAACCTTGAAGTAGTGACGGAGTTAGGATTTTTCATGTTGGATGGGCCAAAATAATTTCTCATTAATAAAGTTATACTGCTCAATATGCTTATTTGTAAACTAATAAATTATACATTTATGCCGCTCACTTATCAATATTCAGTACCACAACAATAGATCGAAAAACAATGTTGCCGCTAAAATATCAAACTAATTCAGTACCACAACAATAGATCGGAAAATGACGTTGGTTGAAACTGTATTAGTTTTGTTATCTTAACAAATTATTTTTTCATTGGACATATCAGTGGGACAGCAACAATTTACGGGAAACATATATAAAAGAAAGAAGTAAAATATTGAAATAAAAACAAGTTTGAATGTTAACTAGGTGGGCCAAATCATTTCTTATGCAGAACATAATACCAATAACATAAGAGATATACACCTAATGAGAGATTTTGGGTTGGCCGTGGCGCACTCCACTCTAAGAATGGCGCCGTCCGTGCCTTGAAGTGACCAGACCAACTTGCTGAAAAAATAAGACTTTACTCGGTTTGAGTATGTATGACGGTGGATATTCAAACCTCATTTATAAATTGGCGAAAAAGTGGAAAACCGTGGTTAATTAATTACCTAAAAAAATATTATTTTAGAAGAGTTTAACATGTTAAAAGCTACTCGTAGTTTATTTATAAAGCTTAAGTTTTTATAAACTGTCAAAAAGATTTTCACATGCACACATACTCAAAACTAAACATAACTAGATAATGTTATGCATGGATTATTTTTATTTAATCCACTTGAAAATGAATCTAATTTACTAGCAAAAGTATATACGTTGTGTGACATATATTGAAGTAGATTTAACTTTTTGAGAGTGCAAAATTTGTTAAGGGAAACAACACTCTCGAAACAATAGTTAAGGATGACGCATCATTACGTATTTATGATGATTGATGACAATAGAAAAAATATGGCTATAGGTGGTTATTTATCTGTTTTGAGCCCTATAAATGATCAAGAACACTTGTGAAATATTCATACATCCATCTCATCCTGTGGTCTATCCTCTCCTCAAATAGTAAACTTACCCTATAAACATATACCAAAAACATGGCAACAAGGCTTCTCTTTGCTTCAGTACCTAAATCCAACCCCACAACCAAACAAACACAACACCGGACTCCCTTCTCTGTCGTTGCAACATCTCGTTTTTTGCATATTTCGAGACTTCAAGCTTCTAGGATCCTAGAAACAATCTACGAAGAAGAAGCCAATGTCAGTAATGAAGGCATGAAAGAGGTTACAGCTTCTTTTTTGATGTCCGATAGGTCGACATGTTTAGGTCAAATGCAAAAAAACATGTCCACGAATTTTGATAAGTTCCAGTGTGCTCAAAGAAGTAATTAGTATTTCTTTACTATTGTTTAGTGACTGATCGAGTCAGTAGATATAATTAAGTCTTTTATGGGAACTTTTTGAGGTGGTGTCGTCGGGTTTAGCTTCTAGCTTCATGGCTTCACTCCTTTGTATTTTGGATGTTCCTTGAAACTTCTGGTTTGGATCTAATAATATGTTTTTGTGCTACTTACCCTCTTCTAGAGGTTAATGTATAGTCAGACTGCTAATTTGACTTAGCGGAATTATGTTTAAATTACCCGTAGTGTAAATTAAAATTTGATCGAAGTTTCTTGTTGTAAAAGCAATCATTATCAATGTTATAAGTGAATTATGTGGCAAATACTTCTCTAATCATAATCTTGTGACGATTATTTTTATTCAGTCATGTAATTTTCATGATACTGAATTAGCCCGACCAAATAAAAGCCTTAAATTAAGGTTAAGCAATAAGCACCATACACTTGATCTATCAGTTCAGTGGTTTAGATGTGTGCCTTTGGGCTTTCAATGATGTTTTTAAGTTTAGTTTTCACTAAAGCACCCTGATCTAAGTTAAGTCCCAAAAGAAACGTACGACCGTACGTGAATGGTTTGTGTCTAATATTTGTTAAAACTAACATAGAAGAACTAGGTTATACATAACTGGAGTTTAATTTGAGAGGTACTTTACATCAATTTTGGTTACTATTGATATCCAGCTATTTTGCCAACTGGCTTTATTTTAATTTGAACGACATGTTCTGTTAACACTAGCAAGAAGCTATAATAAAGAGTGATTACAGAGTAGTTACAAGCTAAAATAGAATCGTATATATCCAATCCAACCACGACGGGTGAATTTTGCTATTCCTATTAGTTTTGCAAGAGTGTGAAAACTGAAAAGAGAATTGTCATCCGCAATGGTGTCTCTTCAAGCTGATTTGTTGAAACAAGGAATAAGTTCTACAGACCATAATCTTTGTCAATTAGGGACTATTATATATTTAGTCAGTAACAACTCCTACCTAGCGTCGACCCTGCATTCGTCACTAACTTCTCCCGGTCATCACTATGTAGTCATGATTTACTCCTCACAACTCGCTGACAACAATTTTTCCTGGGATGTGAACGAATGCGTACTTACCACTTATTAGTAACATGTTCACCTAAATTAGTCCCCAACTAATAAGGATTTTTCTAGCAGTCGTTTGGAAAAAGAGTTGAAGGTATTTCATAAATGATCCAAGAATATTGACTGTAGAGCATATCACAAATATTATAAGTCGGAGACTATGGCTACATTTTCCCCTATATTAAGGTGAAACTTCATGACATTGTCATGCAGTATATGGCTACATTTTTCTCTATATTACAAAGTAGGATCAACATGATCAGTTTTCCACTTTTATACAATCCTCATAAATGATCCACAGCGATGACCTGACTGCTTACAATCTTGATAGAGTTTCTGGTTCTTTTTTAAGTTACCTCTTATCCAAGGCATGATCAAATTATGCCATTTCCTGGATTCGGAAGGACCAGAATATCCTATCTATAACCATGCCACTCACGTCATAAAGACTTGAGACTATCACGAGATCTCAAGTTCAATTCATGCTAAGTGCAAACAACCTGGTAACGACAACCTCCGAAAAAAAGAAGGGGTTTATTACCTGGTTTGAGTGTGTATGGCGATAGGTTCAAACCACGTAGATTAATAAGCAAAAAGGTCGAAAACCATGCTTACAAAAAAAAAAAAAAAAAAAAAAAAGCTTTTCTAGGGGGTTCATAGCAAGATACGCATCAAAGGTAACTCGTTACGGTTCATATTGTGTCACTAGTCTTGATCTTAAGAGTCGCTATTGACGTTAAAACTTTCTTGCCGACTATAACTTTATGTATTAAATGCATTTTAATACATTCATGAAGATATGCAACATGACATTTCAAATGGAGCCAAGTGTCTGTGTATTAGACGGTATGTAAATCCCGTTTATGATATGGTTTTTGTTGGCATCGAAAATTTCTTGTTTTGCACTTTTCAGTTTATAAGGTGATGCATCATGTGAAAGATCTTGCGTTGATATTTGACGTAACGCACCAACAATGACTAAACTACATGGTACGTAAAACCCTTTTGTGGCGTGTGGGTAAATAATAAGAATTTTACCAAATGACTCGGAGTCTAATATATCCCATTTCTTGTGAGAATGTTTTTCAATCAAATGATTGTTGGTTCAAGTAATGTCTAACACATATGAGATAATTTTATGGTATAGAAGAAAATTTACTTAGCTCCCAACATATCACCTGTATTTCGTGTGACTGAAACATGAAATGTGGTAATTTAGTGACATGTATATACAACGCTAACTCTAACTAAATTTTTTTTTGGCCAGTTTGAGTATTCAACATTTACTGAACAAACAAATTATGTGTCCATACAATCTTCATCAAGTTTATGTTGTTCTTTCTTTAACGAGATATAATGGACCGCGTGCTATATCTATTTGGCTGTTTGTTTTCTCTTTATCATTTTCAGTTTTGTGCATGAACTTTGTTTTATATGATTTTTGTTTACGTACGTTCATAGCTTTCTGGCTCTTAAGGAAACATTTTTAGACAACTAAAGCTAATACTGCAAGGTAAATTATATGAAATATTTACAAATTGGTGCTTCCTTTAGTTCACATACTTGCTCTGTTACTCCGATCCTTAGTAGTTCTAAATGTGTGTGAAAATTGACGACAAGCAGCCTTTGTTAATTACATAAGCAAAATGTCAGTTGTCACTCTGGAAAAAGCGCGTTATTCCTTGATCACAACCCCTGGAAACACCAGGACCAAGTCATCAGTTGTGCTCACTTGTTATCAAAGCCAGAAATAGTACATTCGCCGTGTAGAAAAGGGCATACTTAAAAAGGAGACGTGTGTAGGCATTAAATTCAGTCACTCCATAAAGCACAATTTTGGATTTGTGTGAGGTTTGCGGTGCCGGCCCATTTTTGTCTAAGCTGAGTCACTAGAATTTAAATAAAAAAGCTAGCACGCCTTACTGCTACAAGATCAAGATGACTCCTTTGCAAATATTTCTTCATGATATGTAGTTTTCGACTAAGACATATAAAAGGAAATTCCTATATGATTGACACAAGTTAATTAAGAAGATATAAATAAGAGCTAGGATCAACTAAGAAGTAAAATAAGGCTTTTGAATATCATCATAAAATGTGAAGATTTCTCAAGTTAAATTCATGTAAAGTGCAAACAACCTTGAAGTGAGCACACCAACTTCCTGAAAAAAATTAAGACTTTACTCGGTTTGAGTATATGTGACGGTGAATTCAAACCCCATGGATAAGTCGACGGAAAAGTTGAACGCCGTGGTTACCTAAAAAAATAACTTTAGAAGAGTTGAACATGTTAGAAGGTACTAGTAGTTTATTTGTAAAGCTTAAATATTTATAAGCTGTCAAAAAGATTTTCACATGCACACATGCTCAAAATTAAACATAACTAGTTAGTAGTAATATGTATGGATTACTTTTATTTAATCCACTTGAAAATGAATCTAATTTACTAGCAAAGTATATACATTGTGACTTATATTTTGAAGTAGATTTACTTTTTGAGAGTGCAAAATTTGTTAAGTGAAACAACACTCTCCGAAACAATGATTAAGGATGATGCATCATTACGTATTTATGATGGCAATAGAAAAAATTATGGCTATAGGTGGTTATTTATCTGTAAATAAATGAATATATGTGGTTATTTATCCGTTTTGAGCCCTATAAATGATCAAGAACACTTGTGAAATATTCATATATCCATCTCATTCTGTGGTCTATCCTCTCCTCAAACATGGCAACAAGGCTTCTCTTTGCTTCGCTACCTAAATCCAACCCCACAACCAAACAATCACAACACAGGACTCCATTCTCTGCCGTTGCAACATCTCGTTTTTTTCATATCTCAAGACTCCAAGCTTCTAGGATTTTAGAGACAATTTACGAAGAAGAAACCAATGTCATTAATGAAGGCATGAAAGAAGTTGCAGCTTCTTTTTTGATGTCCAATGGGTCAACATGCTTAGGTCAAATGCCGAAAAACATGTCCAAGAATTTTGATAAGTTCCAGTGTGCTCAAAGGAGTAATTAGTATTTCATTACTATAGTTTAGTGACTGATCAAGTGAGTTAGTAGAAATAATTAAATATTTTATGGGAACTTTTTGAGGCGGTGTCGTCAGTTTTAGCTTCTAGCTTCATGGCTTCACTACTTTGTATTTTGGATTTTCCTTGGAACTTCTGGTTTGAAGGGATCTATATGTTTTATGCAACTTTACCTATTTCATTGGTGATCGTATTGTCAAACTGCTAGTTTGGCACAGAAGGTTTTTTAACTCTACAGTGTGAAATTTGAACGAAGTTTCCTGTTGTAAAAGCAATCATTTGCAGTGTTATAAGTGAATTATGTTGCAAATACTTCTCTAATCATAATCTCATGACGATTATTTTTATTCCATCATGTTACTTTTATGTTACTGGAATAAAAGCCTTCAAAGTTAAGCACCATACACTTCATCGATCAGTTCAGTGGTTTAGATGTGTGCCTTTGGGATTTGAATGATGTTTTTAATTACGTTCAGTTTTCACTAAAGCACCCTGATCTAAGTTAAGTCCCAAAAGAAATGTACGTGAATGGTTTGTGTCAGATATTTGTTGAAACTAATGCAGAAGAACTAGGTTATATATAACTGGAGTTAAATTTGAGAGGTACTTTATACTATTAATTTTGGTTACTATTAATATCCAGCTATTTTACCAACTAGCTTTAATTTGAACAGTGGATTCTATTAACACTAGCAAGAAGCTAGAATAAAGAGAGATCACAGAGTTGTTACAAGCTAAAATAGGATCATACATATCAAATCCAACCACGACTGCACGCTGAATTTCGCTATTCTTGTTAGTTTTCCAAGAGTGTGAAAACCGGGAAGAGCTTATGTCATCCACAATGGTGTCTCTTCAAGCTGATTTGTTGAAACAAGGAATAAGTACTACATACCATAATCTTTGTCAAATAGGGACTATTATATATTTAGTCAGTAATAACTCCTACCTAGCATCGACCCTGCATTCATCACAACCTTCTCCCGGTCATCACTATGTAGTCACGAGTCACTCCTCACAATTCACTGACAACAATTTTTCCCTGGCATGTGAACGAATACGTACTTACCACTTATTAGTAACGTGTTCACCTAAATTAGTCCCTAACTAATAAGGATTTTTCTTGCAGCCGTTTGGAAAAAGAGTTGTAGGTATTTCATAATGATCCAAGAATATTGACTGTAGAGCATAAGATCACAAATATTATAAATCTGAGACTATGGCTACATTTTCCCCTATATTAAGGTGAAACTTCATGACATTGTCATGCAGCATATGGCTACATTTTTCTGTATATTACAAATAGGATCAACATGGTCAGTTTTCCACTTTTATACAATCCTCATAAATGATCCATAGCGATCACCTGACTGCTTACAATAGTTTCTGGTTCTTTTTTAAGTTACCTCTTATCCAAGGCATGATCAACTTAAATGCCATTTCCTGGTTTAGGATGGACCACAATATCCTATCTGTTAACCATGCCACTCACGTCATAAAGACTTGAGACTATCACACTAAAAAGGTTAAGGTCTCAAGTTCAATTCATGCTAAGTGCAAACAAGCTGTTAACGGCAACCTCCTGAAAAAGAAAAGGGTTTATTACCTGGTTTGAATTTGTATGCCGATAGGTTCAAACCACATGGATTAATATGCAAAAAGGTTGAAAACCATGCTTAAAAAATAAAATAAAAAACCCTATCCGTTATTCTTTGCTGGGTAACTTAACAAACAAAGCTTATTTTTGCAGTAAAAAAGAACTAATGCTATTCTACCTTTATTAGCTTGACTAGTAGCCTTTAAATTGGAAAGATATACAATAGAAATAGGGTAGGGATCCAATAAGAAGAAAAACTAAAATAGGAAGAATAAGAAGGATTTCTAGCCACACATTTTAAATAGGAGGGAGAATTTTAAGGAGAGATGCATCCATTTTTGTAGATGCATCTGAAATGAGTGGTTGTGGTTTCTTCTTATCATTCTTATTTTAAGTTTTCTTCTTATTTGATCCTAACTCATAGAAATAAATAAACTTAGGCTAAATAGACTCAACTAACTTAACATACTCAAACGAGAAAACAGGACCCATAACGTCTAGAATATCTCTAGACTTATTCAACTCTTAACTGACTATGAACTAGTCATAGTTCGAATAGTTCAATAAATCTAATAATTCTCTCTATTCTTTTCTGTTTTGCCGAGTCTAATCTTTGTTTTATTTTTTGAAAAAAGTACTTAAATAACGTAAATGACAAAATTCTGGAAATGTCATGCATTATATATCATTGCATCATATTATGGCCAAGTATATGCGTATTGTGTCATATTACTACAGTAAAAAAGTTCCAATCTTAGCTTCTAGTAACACATTGATCAAATATTAACCACTTATTAGTAACACACGTACTCCCATTGTTCCAAATCAAATAATAGAAGAAGAAAGAACCAACAAGTGTGTTCATCCGATTATTGGATTTAATGGAGTGTAAGATTTTATTACAACTAGCCTGTTAAAGTATGTGTAAAAATATTAATGTGTGTATAAATAGTATCGAACCCAATACCTCGTGATTACACACATTACAAACGAGAATTAAAGTATAGTAATTATATATATTAAATGTTATGTATATATGTAATTATTTAAACACTATAGGGGCTTAACGGTCATTAGTTGTTAACTGTATGAACTAACTATCGTTAGTAACAAAAGAAAAGGACTAGGATGTAACTAGGAGCCAAGAAGGTTCCGGAAACCCTTCTTGGGCTCCAAAACCGATCGGCCAAAGGGGAGGGGATCCCAGTCCCACTCCAACTTGTCCTCCAAGTTACATCAACTATATATACAAGGCATAGGGACATGCATTCACATCTTTTGTGCACACACACTATCCCTAAGCTTTTACTTTTCTTTTTCTTCCTCTAGCCGATTGGCCAAACACCCTCTTTAGGGTTTGGATCGATTTTATTTTTCCAAAAATAAAAGTGTTTTAAGATCTTGCAATCTCTTTAATTCGATCGTAGTTTGTGTGTACAAGAACGGCGTAATAACTCACTATAGTTATTATCAAGGGATCGATAAACAAAAAGGTAAGGGGTTTATCATAGATCCATTGTTACACAAGTTCAAGATTTGTTGAAGTGATTCTTGTTTAGCTAGAATCCAACGGTACGTTCCTATTTATGTTTTGGTTAATTTTTTATGTGTTATACTTGATCCTAGCTTCCGTATACGTGTACTTTGATTATGGTAATTAAATTCTAACAGTGGCATCACGAGCCATGTATAACATGTAATTGATTACTAAAACATTATAAAAATCGTATCTTTAATAGTTTTAGATACATGTTTTGGATCTAGGGTTTTTTTTTTCTTTTATTTTATTAAAATTTTCAAAACCCTAACCCTATTTTTTTTTGGGGGGGGGGGGTCGATTTTCTCCATGAACCCTAATTAGGGTTTGTGGTTTAATTAATTTAATTGTAATTAATTAGAAACCCTAGGTCATTAACCGGTTATTTGAACGTATCTTTGTGGCCTAATTGGTAATTGTTATGCGTTGATCCGTGACGAAATATGCATGTTAGTCATGGATTGTTAATTGTTATGTTTTTTTTGTCACATGTTTAGATAGATCTAAAATTGGGGAAGATCCCATGATTATTAGAATCAATTAATGTGCCATGTGGTGTGTATATTAACTTTGGCCTACGTAATTGACTCGTCAATGTATGTGGCTCACTTCCTTCAAGAAGAGAAGACCTTAGTTGATTACATGCATATTATAAACCTAGAATTGATTTTATTAGGATCTTTTCTAATCAAGATTGCATGTGGCTACTTGTTTTACATATAATTGTTATGTTTATTAGTTAATGATTTGTCTTTAATTACTTGTTTTATTGTTTTATTTGTTGGACATGATTGTAAGCAATAAAAGGGTAATTTTTTATAAAGAAAATAAATTGGACTAATAATGGTGAAACTTTAAGTGATAAAGATTGATTCTTGCGGTGTTTTATGTGCCAATAGTGGTTCGCTTCGCACGGTAATTGTCTCCCCGGCGAGACTAGCAAGATTCATACTTTATTACATGTTTTAAGATTTAATCCATAAACTTTTGCTTGATTGATGTTTTTGTTCACATGTTTTTAAAAGTAACTCCTTTAAGACAAATTCATAGTGATGGTAAGAAGGCTTGGAAAGAGCCTTAGAGTCTGCCTTGGTTATCACACTTATGAATACGTCTTAAACGATTTTCTTTTATCTCCATTCTTGTACAATATCATCTTAAGGGTGATTTACATCAATTCCACATTTGTGGGCGATAATTGTAGGTTCTTCTTTAATTGGTGAACCCGATACCTCAAGTAAAACTTTTTGTATTAATCTTAAAAATTGATAATAAAAAGGTTTTGAAAACTTGTGTTATAAAGATGAGTGCATGCATCTTTATACATGTTTTGATTGTCACATCAAACTAAATACCCTAAAATTTAAGTTATATGTCATCTATCTATACGAAACACTTGAAGTTATAATTTAGTAAATGTGACCTAGGCTAAATTTTTAATAACAAAGTAAAATTCTGTTAATGCATGAGACCATAGATAGTAATTTTACATGTTTCTAAGGTAGACGACTTAATTAAGTTGTGCATGAGACCTAGAACTTAAGGCATGAGATGGGATGAAACATGCTTACATTGCAAATTGATGAATCAATTTGATGTAAATCCTATAATGATCTAGGAATTGGAAATCTTGTTTGCCAGTTATTGTTCGATAGATTACCATCTTTTATACTTTCACCACTAGCAGATCAACTGATGTGGTGGAATCTATGTAAAGTTGTATCCTAGATTTTCAAGAAAATTAGTTGGTTATATGAATATAGCCTTGGTATTATATTTTCTAGGAAATATTTATTATCGAAAATACTAATATTTGAACTTTTATCTGTAGATATGTCTCAACCCAATAAACCAACTGTGATTTCTGCTTTCAAGAGCCATCTTGAGAGGGAAAAACTGACTGGAAAGAATTTCAATGATTGGTTCCGATCGCTCAAAATTGTCTTGAGGGCGACTGGTAAACTCAATTACTTGAATATTCCTTGCCCTGAGGAGCCTGCTGAAACTGAACCAGAACCAGTTAAGGCAGCTTGGAGAATTGATGCTAAGTACAATGAAATTGCGTGCTTAATGCTCACTAGTATGAATGCTCAGTTACAAAAGAAGTTTGATTACTACTTTCCATACGATATGCTCCAAGAACTTCAGAAGTCTTACGAAAAGACTCCTGTAGTTGAATTGTATGAGTCTCTTGACAAACTACACAGTTGCAAACATGGTGATGGTAAACTAGTTGAAGATTATGTGAAAGAGATGAAAGAATACTTTGATCAACTTCACAGAATTGGATTTGGTTACCCCGAGAATGTGCAAGCGAACTTGATCAACAAGTCCCTTAACAAGGACTTTGCTGGTTTTGTTCAAAACTTCAACATGCATTGCTCGGGGAAGACAGTCTTAGAATTACTCGCATTGCTTGTTGATTATGAGAAAGGTCTACCAGCCAAGGGCAAGGCTTCTACCCCGCAAGTGTTGGCGATTAATGGGGGGAGAATCCAAAAGAAATCACATGTGGACAAAGGCAAAGGGAAAGGTAATAAAGGCAAGCAGGTCATGGCTTATCAACTACAACCCAAGATGAAACAACATCAGCCTAAGCAGAACAAGGTGAATCCTGCAAACAAGAAGGATCAGGCTTGTTACCACTCTCATGAGAAAGGCCATTGGAAATGCTATTGTCCACTCTACATTTATGACTTGCGACAGAAGAAGCAGAATAGTGAGGCTGGTAACCCCAGTACTTCAGGTGCGTTCTTTATGATTGAGTTATTCACTCTTACTCCTAAATTGAATTCATGGGTATATGATATGGGATGTGGCATTCACATTTGCAATACTTTACAGGGGTTTAGAGTTGAGAGAAAGCTGGCCTATGGAGAACAATTATTGCAAGTGGGTAACGGAGCATATGCAGAAGTTGAAGCTATAGGCGTTTTTAATTTAGTGTTACCTTCGGGCCTAGTACTATCTTTAAATAATTATCATTATGCACCATCAATTGTTAGAGGGGTTAATTTCATTTTCGTGTTTGTTGAACCCTGGTTTTGATCATACTGTTACTAGTAATGGAATTTTAGTTTCTTTAAATGGTGTTTTTTATTTTAATGCTATTGCTGTGAATGATATTTTTGAAATTGATATGAATGATAATGATATTGCTTTTGTTAAAAATAATTTAATGTATAGCATCAATCATAAGAGAATCAAGAAAGGTCTGGATTCGTCTTATCTTTTGCTTTGTCGACTTGCTCACATTGGCAAGGCTCACATGGAAAAGCTGCAACATGATGGGCTTTTAGAAAAGATCAATGATGAATCATTTGATAAGTGAAAATCTTGTATTGCTGGGAAGATGACAAAGAAACCCCTTAAAAATAGGATTGAAAGGGCTTCTGATCTACTTGGTCTTATTCACACAGATGTGTGTGGACCACTTAGACATGTGTCAAGGAGGGGTGCTAGCTACTTCTTAACATTTACGGATGATTATAGCCATTATGGTTATGTTTATTTACTTAAACATAAGCATGAGGTATTTGAAACATTCAAAGTGTTTAAAGCAGAAGTAGAGTTGTAACTAAGAAAGAAGATTAAAGCTCTTCGATCCAATAGAGGTGGTGAATACCTGAGTCAAGAGTTTATAGATTACTTAGCTAAGGAAGGAATTGTCCAACACCTTACTTCTCCATATACTCCACAACAAAATGGTGTATCTGAGAGAAGGAATCGTACATTTCAAGATATGATACGATCTATGTTTAATCTAACAACTCTTCCTTTTTCATTTTGGGATTATGCCTTAGAATCTGCAGTTCACATTCTAAATATGGTTCCAACAAAGAAGGTGGATAAGACATCATATGAGTTATGGCCTGGTAAAGCTCCTAACTTGTCGTATCTAAAGGTCTGGGGTTGCGAGGCGTATGTTAAACGTGACTCAGCAGATAAACTCCAACAAAGATTTGTAAAGTGCATCTTCGTAGGATACCTAAAGGAAACAATGGGTTACTACTTTTATTACCCACCTGAAAACAAAGTTTTTGTTGCAAGGTATGGAGACTTCTTGGAGAAGGAACTCATATTTCATGAATTCAGTGGGAGAGTATATGATCTGGAAGACGATCATGAAGATGTGTTACCTTCTGAAAACACTAGCCAACTTCATGTGGAACCTGAAAGTTTAGGTCCTCCACCAGAAGTTGAAGCGGTTCCCATTCGCAGATCTGTAAGAATTGTGAAAGCTCCTGAACGTTTATGTCTCAACGTAGAATGTGAGGAAACTATACTAAGGGATCTTGATGAACCTGCTAGTTATAGGGTTGTCATTAATGGTCCTGAAAAAGAAAAATGGCAGGTTGCTATAAATGGGGAAATGCAATCCATGAAAGATAATGAAGTCTGGATAGAGGTAGACCTTCCTCCAGGTGCCAAGGTAGTTGGGAGTAAATGGCTTTACAAGAAAAAGACTGATATGGATGGCATCATACATACCTATAAAGCCCGTTTGGTAGCTAAAGGCTATACTCAAACGTTTGGTTTTGACTATGAGGAGACCTTTTCTCTTGTAGCTGACATTGGGGCTATTAGGATTCTCATAGCTATAGCTGCATACTATGACTATGAAATTTGGCAAATGGATGTCAAAACCGCCTTCTTAAATGGTCGCCTAGAAGAAGACATCTATATGGTGCAACCTGAGGGGTTTGTGAATCCAGAATTCCAAAATCGTGTATGCAAACTTCAAAGATCCATTTATGGATTGAAGCAAGCATCACGACAATGGAATAAAAGATTTGACAGTGAGATCAAAAAGTATGGATTCACTCAAAATCTTGATGAGCCATGTGTATATCACAAAGCTAGTGGGAGTGATGTAATTTTCCTTATTTTATATGTCGATGACATACTGATCATGGGAAAAGACATTCCAAGTTTGCAAAAGGTTAAGACATATCTTGGAAAGTGTTTTTCTATGAAAGATTTAGGGGAAGCTGCATTCATTTTGGGAATCAAGATATATAGAGATAGATCTTAGCGATTAATTGGATTAAGCCAAAGTGCTTACATTGATAAAATATTGAAGAGATTCAATATGCAAAATTCCAAAAAGGGATATTTGCCAATGCAAGAACAACATGGCTTGGGTAGCAAAGTATGTGCTTCAACACCAGCAGTGGTGGAATGCATGAAAAGAGTCCCTTATGCTTCGGCTGTGGGATCTATAATGTATGTGGTGAAAAGCACAAGGCCTGATGTGACATTTGCTCAGAACTTAACCGGTCGATATCAGCAAAATCTAGGTGAAGCTCACTGGACTGCTGTTAAGAATATTCTTAAGTACCTTAGGGCTACTAAAGAAATGTTCTCAGTTTATGGGGTTACTCCAACTGCAGAACTTGATGTTACAGGTTACTGTGATGCTTCTTGGAAATGTGATAAAGATGATACGAAGTTTAGACGGGTTATGTCTTTGTCATTAATGGAGGAGCAGTGGATTGGGGGAGCAGGAAGCAAAGTACACTAGCAATGTCTGCAACAGAAAGTGAGTACATAGCTGCTTCAGAAGCTGCAATGGAAGCCGTTTGGATTAGGAAGTTTGTTTCGGGGCTTGAGGTTATGCCATCGATTCAAAGACCTATAAAAATGTATTGCGACAACTCAGCTGCAATTACATTTGCCAATGAACCTGGAATCATGAAAGGCACCAGACATTTCCCGATTAAACATCACTATGTTCGAGAACAAGTCGAAATAGGTGAAATCGAGTTACTCAAAGTTCAAACAGATGACAACTTAGCAGATCAATTAACAAAGCCTCTACCTGGCACCAAGCTTTACAAGCTTGCTGAAGGCATAGGACTTCGTTTTGCTGTTAGTTTCATGCCCATTTGTGATTAGTATTTGGATAAAGGATGTAATGTACAATTATTATTTTAATAGAATAAAATATTGTTTATGTTTATTTATCATTGTCTTAATAATATATCATGTATTTGCATATTTAAGTCCATGAATAAATTATTATTCTAAATTGTCCGTTGTCAGTTAATGATATGGGAATATCATTAAACTAAGACAAATTTGAGTATTGGTTAGAATATACTTGAAAGTATATTGATGCGTAGTCATACCAATTTCACATGATATTCAATGAATTGAATATAAGACTTATCCCAACTATGTGATCTCACAATTATGTGAATCATATTTAAATTTATCCTTAGACTTGAGATACCGGATAAGTGTCATGGATGTAGTGTATTTTTGTAAAGCAATCGACCGCTTACCGTAACTTGGAGTTATAAGGGTTGTTTTCAGAAGTGTTGCAAAGTCCATGGGTTATTCTTTTAGAAAAGAGAGAATTTGTTCCTTCGAATATGTTTTGAAGTTTAATACTGCTGGGCCCCTCATAGGGTTGACAAAATGTTTGCGTGGCCACGCCCAAAGTCTATCTGGAATACGTTCAGATGTTTTGGTAATTTTGTTCAATCATTAAGAAACGAGAAACGGAAAGTTAATAAAGAATGATTAATCTCATATCTTTATTAATGTAGTATTAGTAACAAAAGGATAATTATAATGATAAATCATTAAAGGTTTTTCTTGGAAACCTAGCTCGAGTCGTACTAGGGGCATTGGAGTGTTGCAAGACGCCAACCAATGTCATTACACGATTAATAGATATACAAGTGGGAGCTGTTAAAGTATGTGTATAAATATTAATGTGTGTATGACTAGTCTCGAACCCGAGACCTCGGGATTGCACACATTACAAACGAGAATTAAATTATAATAATTATATATATATATATATATATATATATATATATATATATATATATATATATATATATATATATTAAATGTTATGTATATATGCAATTAGTTAAACACTAAAGGGGCTTACCGGTCGTTAGTTGTTAACCGTATTGACTAACTATCGTTAGTAACAAAAGAAAAGGACTAGGATGTAACTAGGAGCCAAGAAGGTTCCGGAAACCCTTCTTGGGCTCCCAAACCGATCGGCCAAAGGGGAGGGGATCCCAATCCCACTCCAACTTGTCCTCCAAGTTACATCAACTATATATACAAGGTCTAGGGACATGCATTCACATCTTTTGTGCATACACACTATCCCTAAGCTTTTCCTTTTCTTTTTCTTCCTCTAGCCGATCGGCCAAACACCCTCCTTAGAGTTTGGATCAATTTTATTTTTCCAAAAATAAAAGTGTTTTAAGATCTTGCAATCTCTTTAATTCGATAGTAGTTTCTGTGTACAAGAACGAGGTAATAACTCACTATAATTATTATCAAGGGATCGATAAATAAAAAGGTAAGGGGTTTATCATAGATCCATTGTTACACAAGTTCAAGATTTGTTGAAGTGATTCTTGTTTAGCTAGAATCCAACGGTACGTTCCTATTTATGTTTTGATTAATTCTTTATGTGTTATACTTGATCCTAGCTTCCGCATACGTGTACTTTGATTATGGTAATTATATTCTAACATAGCCTTTGTTACAAAACTAAATGGTGTTGTATCACTAGATTTAGTGACATAAAAAAGCTCACCAAAATTCAAAAAACGGGTCACTAAAGGTATAAAAGTGGGCGGTTAGAACCATAAAGTTCATAGCCATAGAGGGGTAGATATTGGTAGGGCACTTTTGGAATGCATAACGGGATTGGGTATAAAGAATGACAAAGCTCTTGAATACTTGTTTGAGAATTTACCAACCAAGTATGATGATGGTAAACACTTTCACATAAGATGTATGGCCCATATTTTAAACCTAATTGTAAAAGATGATTTAAAAGTGTACAAAAAAGAAGTAGACACCATTGCATCGGCCGTGAAATACATAAAAATTCGAGCCAAAGAGTTACTAACTTTTAAGAAATTGTTGAGAAGGCTTGTACTTCAAATAAGTTTTTTGATTTCCGAGTGCCCTACAAGATGGAATTCTACACATGATATGTTGAAAACCGCGATTGAGTTAAAAGATGCATTTTTTGATTATGATTTTAATAACTCTTGCTTTGCTCGAGACCTTGAAGATAAGGCTGATTTTGAGATTTGTAAGAAGGTGGTTGCATTCTTGGAAAAGTTTAAGGAAACAACGGAACTTGTGTCAAACCTATCAAGTCCCATAGCTCATTTGTGGTTTGGATAGATACTTGATATTGATAAGCATCTTCGTGAGTGGCAAGAAAATGCTTCCTTTACGGAAATGATTTCTAAAATGAAAAAAAAAAAAAATTATGACAAATATTAGGGGGATTACAAAAGATCAACCATTATATGTACTTTGCCATTATCTTAGTTCCAACAATGAAGTCGGAAATAATTGGCTATGGTTTAGACATTTGATAGACAATGGTTGTATACCCATGGAGGTTGATGAAGAAAGTGGTGAGACACCAATTAACTTTTTAACCGATGAAGAATTATGTGACAAATTTGTTAAAAAGGTTGAGAAAGATATGGGGGTCTTTTTGCCATGTACAAAGAAAAATATGGCACAAACATATCAAGTGACATACCAAAATAAACGTCAAGTCAAAGTACTAAAACAAGTCGTCGTCGTGGTAATGCTTTCTTAAATGCGTTTAAAGATAAAGTTGGAAATTAGTTGAGCAAGGGTGAAGACGAGTTGGCCAAATATCTTAAAGAACGCGTCTTGAGCTAGAGGATGATGAAGACTTTTGTAACAATTCGCAATTTCAGGTTAATTACCATTCCCGAAAAATTTCACTATTCACTTTTACTATTCATTTTTCCCGAAACTTTCCCGAAAGTTGATTTTTATTTGATATTCTCAAGTGATAAATCATTTCCATGGCAAATTAAAAATTTGACATTCATAAACTCATTTTCGTGAAAGTTATTAAGGAATTACACGGAATTACACGTTTTAGGGTAAAACGTCATTCAGAAATTCTACGCACAACGAAATTCGATCCCGTCAGGTGGCCCCACATCAGAAAAATGTTTGACACACTCATGATTTATTTGAGAATTAATCGTGACTGAGAAAAACATGACCAAAGACTTCCCGGCAGGTCACCCAAGCCTGTACTACTCTCGCATAAGCACGCTTAACCGTATGGGCGATTAACCGTTAGACCACAAAACGTTTTTCTAAGACGATTTGAGTTTTCAACTTATTAGAAAAAGTCAACATATTTTTCCCTCCTCCATTGACCAAAAATCATCCCTTGATGTTATAAGTCATTCCTTGATTTTTAGGCTTACGGTTTGATGTCTAAAAGACATTTAATACCAACCGACACTAGACTGAGCCCAGTCTAGACATTATAAGTCATTTTAAATCATTTTTATCACATTAGAAAAGTAACATTTTACTTTTCTCAATTTTACGCAATATTCGTACGTTTTACGTATTACGCGTTTTAGACCCGTGTTTCCAGTTTTTAGCAGGGTTTTACACCCAAATGGAACCTACCACTCATTTTATATTTTATTATGGAACTTATTGACATGTTTATCAATACTTTCAAGTTCCATAATTTTACGACACCCGGTTTTACGTTTTGAGGCTTAATCATTTACGATTGGCATTTCCCGGAGTCAAAACTAACCAAGTATCTTGGATAATACCAAGAAAAGTCCACACCCTTGCTCTCCAAGCTCATGAACAGCCTTGGAGGGGGGATTCACCACCCATGTGGCTTGATCTTATGCCTTGTGTCATGAGATGTGAACATGTGTTCAACTTGGCCTCCAAGTGTTGACTAGTCAACAATGTAACCTCCTCATTTGCATATAAATGCTTCTCCTCCCACTCCTTGACCATATGAACGACCCACACACACAACACACTTCATTTTACTAGTTTACTTCAAGTTCCATCCAAGAAATCAAGTGCAATATCCATACATAAACCCTAGTTTAGTTTTGATTCATCAAAACTACTTCAAATCGTTAGAACTTTGGTGATTTCTCTTGAGTTTGAATCCACTCAAGTCACCTCAATTTTCATCATCTCTCTTTCAAGATTACAAGAGTAGAAAGATTGCATGAAGTGAAGTGGGTTGAAGCAAGTCTATCAAAGTCCTATCCTTACATGTTAACTTCCTTTCATCTTTGAAAACCAAAAGTTGTGAGCCAAACCCTAACTTGATTCTTGTTAAATAATCATGTTCATGTTATTTACATATTATTTGTGCTATATTATGTCTTGTATTAATGTCCATGATGTATAAAAGTGAGCAAAACAAGTTATTGTTATTGATTGTTACAACAAGTTACTAAAACAAGTAAACTAATGAAATTCTTGGTAAGACCTGATCAAAATGGTAAAAATATGATATTTGATTATTACATATTGTGGTAGAGGACCTAACAAGGAAACCATAGCAATTTGAACCACCCAAAAAGAGTATACGAGTCAAAAGTTACGCCCATTTGAAATTACCAAAGTTTCCGGCAAAACTGCCAAATACCATTCTGATCAAATTTAGGTTTTGAAAGTCCCACTTCTGGTCCGATTCATCAAAAAGTTAAAACATGAAAGTTGTCCGGAACGACGTTTTCGTTCAGGAACAAAGAAGCTCGAGACCTAAAAACACTTTCCGAGTGATAAAATTCTTCAAATTCTAAACAGCCCATTTTTAGGCGAAAGTCACAAGATTATGGTTATACTTTGAAAGGAACAAGAGGTCTTATGACCTATAATCAAGACCACAACCATGGCTAGAGCCAAGGTTGTGTCTCATGACCTTGAAACAAGGACCAAAGGTCATGGCTAGGCCATGACGAAATGACCATACCAACTTACATAGGCGTAAACATGAAACAAAGAGTTGACGAGAACTTGAACAAGCAATTTGAATCTACTTCACTTAAAAAGGAACCATGAGATATTACAAAGAGAAAATGGTCATACAAGACTTATGAAACTACCCCTAATAACAATCTTCATGTACAAATAAACTTTCCTAAGTTTATTCAAGTATCGGACATGTAACTTTTCGGATCAAAACTTATATCTATATATTTCATCAACTACTACAATAGTAGGGAGCCTCATGTGAGGAGTTCATTATGTAAGCCGTCGAGTTGAGTTGTGGATTTACGAGTTAAAGTGTCCTGGCTCCTCGAACGCTTACTAACATGACTTCTGAATTATGTCGGCCCGAACGGTAGTAAACGATATACAAGACATACATGTTTCATGAATCATTTCTTTCAACGACTTACATTATACATCATACCACATCATGGACTAAGTGCAAGACATACATATATTGGCATGTTTATGTTTCCTTAGACATTATTCCAAACCTAAGTTGCAACAATTATTCTAGGTTGCTCGTAGAAGTTCTTACGGCATATCCATCATTCTCATTATACATCATCCAACTCAAGGTGAGTTCATAGCCCCACTTTCGATTACTTAATTGTTTTACAAACCCTTGGGGGGAATACATGCTATTTATAACCGAGCACAATGTTTTTAAATTGTATGCTTACCTGATTGTTTTATTATCACTAAGTACCATCCTTGCTAAACCGAGATCCCTTATTATGAACCATTTAATCACTAGCAATAGTGAGCGCAAATATTATTAATAGGCCTATTGGGATTGACGAATCCCATTTGTATTGACTAAGTTCAAACAAATGCAATAATATTTGAGATTTAGGTATGTTAGCAAAGTACCTACCGGGATAAATCTGCCGATCGATATTGGTACACGTTAACGTTATGGTGTCATAAGCTTAGTGTATAATACATGTTCCGGGCGTATAACAACGTAGCCTACCTGTTTTGTTTTCCAAACATTGGTGTGAGCCTATAACTCACACTACCAACATATTGTGTTCAATCGATTTAACAAACTCTATGAATATCACTCAACCTTTGTGTTGACCTCTCAAGCATGTATTTCAGGTTCATGACGATCAAGGATGGCACGGAAGGACACGGATACTCAAGAGGGCTATAAATTTTATTATCATTCAAAACTCATTTATTATACATTGTAAACATAGAACCAATTGGGACCTCATTTTGTAACCTCTGATATTTATACAATTTGAATGATAAATCTCTTAAAACGACTCAATTGGAGTTCGTTTTCTATTATTGTGACTATTGTGCCGTCAAGTAACACCCAGTTTGAATTCCGCTGCATCCATGAATTGGGGGTGTTACAACTTTGACATACTTAATTGGTGAAAGTTAAATAGTCCAAGATTTTCAATCGTATCAAGGATGGCGAAAGGTAATAAATTTCCTTCTTTTACTTATATACTACGTATCAAGGAGTATTACTTTAAGTAATTTACTTATATAGTTAATTTGACCTGTGCTTTTGCAACTTTTTGGACGTGTTGCTACTGAACTTGTGTTATGGATTAACTTATTTAAACATATTTGTCATTAACCTGTTGCTGCTATATTGTTAGTTTTGAACTTAGTTAAACAAATTTGTCATTAGTTGCACTAACTTATTATTTGTTATAAACTTTGTTTTAGATATCTTGTCAATCCAAGTATCCACCGTTGCTTCCAAATCTGCCTTTAGCGCTAGTGGTCGCATTTTGGACCCGTATAGGAATTCTTTAGTGCCAAACATTGTAGAGGCTTTGGTGTGCACACAAGATTGGATTCGTACATCAAGTAGAAACATCACTATGGATACATTAGAAGATTTGGTGAAAGACGACGAGCTTGCTAAAGAAATCCAAGAGGGCTGAGACCAACAGAAGGGAGAACAAACTCACGGAAAATGCAAAAAAGTTGTAGCCTGATTGTTGCTACTGCATTCTTTTGAACCTGTTGGTATTGTATTTGTTGCTACTGTCCTAATGCAGTGTTAAACTTATAAGTTACAGATTTTGAAAGACACCTTTAAGTTGCTACTGATTTGTCATCAGTTGCACTCTTTGAACTTGTGTTATCCATGCTACTTCATTTTGTGTATTTGCAATAAAAATACTACTGAACGGGGGAACCTGCTGCTACTGCATTTTGTGTATTACTGTATTTTGTTGCTAACTAAATTTGATGCTCTTGTAGTTTTTGAACTTGTGTCATTTGTTGCTACTGTATCTTGGAAGGACCTTAGTATTTAGTAACATGCTATAAAAAAGCTGCTATTTTTATGTTGGAATATATCAGTGATCTATATCATCAGTGAAATCCTATGTTAGTATTTAGTCAATGTTGTAGTTTTTGAAATTGTGTATTTGCACTTTTGTAGCATGTTTAACTCACCGGTAACACAAGCACATTAAGCATCTTGAACATAAAAATACTCTTCTAGACCATGCATATCAATGAATTATAAAACATATAATTAACCATAAAAACTTGACATATGTCGTCTTTCGTTTTTGGTTTATTAGTTCTTCTTCTCGGCTTAACAGGGGCCACTACTCGCGGTCTTGTGATATAAACACCCCAATCCCACTACCATTACTCGCGGCATAAAAGACTCCATTCTTCTTCTTCTCGGCTTGACAGGGCACTACTCGCGGTCTCGTGGTATAAACACCCGAATCCCACTACCATTACTTGTAAGAGTGAGTGAGTTTGATGGTGTTTTTATTAGTTAAACATTGAACTATGAAGCATCAAGTTAATCTCTTTTACAGTCAATCAAATGACATATTATCTTACTACTATATTATAAAGGAGGAATGCCTTCTAATTTTAGCATGCTTAATTTTAAGCCTTACAAATTAATAAGCTTAAAGTACAAGTGATGAAAATATAATTAGACATTTACAAGTTAATAAGCTTAAAGTACACACCAATTTTCCCCTCATTTAATTCTAACATACCATTAATACTAAATTAAATATAATAAATAAAATATTATGTACATTAAATACAATTAATTAACCGGTCAATAAATACAATTAATGCACTTATTAAAACACCCCTTACATAAGAAATACAAATTATCAAGCATACTGTACAACCAACTTAAACACAATTCCTGCATTAAATGTCACTAATACAAATAATAAAGCACATTATACAAATATTCAAGTCCGAACGGGCAACGGGTCAAATGGGCTCGAGCCCGAACGGGCATGGGCCAAACGGGCTCGAGCCTGAACGGACACGAGCCAACAGGCTCGAGCCCGAACGGACACGAGCTAAACGAAATTTTGATATCCGTAAATTTAATGTCAAAAAGAACATAATAAACTAAAATTACACGATTCACCGGAAAATTTTAATTTAGGGTACCCGCCGCTGCAACGCGCGGGTACCCTGCTAGTTTCTTTTAAAATGGTTGGTTGTTATTTAAAATTAAAGTTAAAATTGACACTGGTCTTGAACAATAATGGCATCACAACCAGTAACATATTACTCTTTAACTCACTAGTTGTATTTGTAGTTTTCCCTCCAAAAAGTGAAGCAGTCCAAAAAGTGAAGCAACACCTCCCTTTTTTTATTTATTTTTTATTTTTTTTAAACTAAAACAGAAACCGACCTGACAAACCCAAAAAAAAAAAAAAAAAAAAAAAACAGAGCCGACCCGAGTCTCAATCGGTTCGGTTTCAGTTCAGACTTTCAACACATTCGGTTTTGGTTTCGGTTCGGGTATGTTCGGGTCGGGTTAGACCGAATGCTCAGCCCTAAAAATGCCACTGAACAATTTGATGTAGTGACATTTTTTTGTGTATTTTTTTTACGGCTAGAGTTTAGGGTTTATAAATAAAATCCAAAATAAAAAAACAATAAAGCGAAAAAAAAACATGATCCCTCCGGATCACCGACAAATAGCCGATGACCGGAGGTTAACAACTTTTATTAGTGGATTACCATATCATTTGGTAAAATCCCCATGAATCTTTATTAAACATAAACCAATCCTTATATACAAAACATGATAAGAGGGCAGGGAGTCATAACGTGTGTAACACCCCCAAAATTTGATACAGCGGAAGACTCAACAAGCTTTCGGGGTGCTATGGGGATTGGTATCCAACACAAGATAATATAGAACGAGATAAAGTAAACATAATAAAAACACTACCATAACGGGGTTTTAAGGTTTACATTTATCCCAACATCATTCAGAGTCAGGCCCAAAATAAAATAACAATAGGTCCAAATTTAATTATCAGAGTTTAGAAAATATAGATCCATAAACCGTGTGCCTTAGCCGAGCCTTCCAATCCAAGCATGCACCTCAACACTTAATTACCTGAGAAAACGTGCTAAAAGTCAGCTTTCGCTGGTGAGATCATAGGTTTAAATTCAACTAACAATATAGTGGACATATACGCAAAACGCTTGCTAGCTAGACTAAGGATTCGCTAAAAGCCTGCGGATACCCTCCGCTCTCAACATAAAACACGGATACCCTTCCGTACTAACATAGATATTCGGGTAGCCCCCGCAATACCAATAAATACTCGGATAACCTCCGAAGTATTAATAACCTATAGGTGCACACTATAGTATCTAAATAAGTCAACCTTGAATAGTACACACAAAACTATGTGACTAAAGCTGACAGTCCAAATAAGCCAACCTTGAATAGTACACACAACAAATATGTGACTAAAGCTGACAATCCACCAATAACCAAATAAGCCAACCTTGAATAGTACACACATAACTATGTGACTA
>JARVZY010010614.1:0-52500 GCA_030686995.1 Artemisia argyi
CGTACATGTAGCTGATGTTAGACAGGTACATGTCTTGGATGTCTTGAGGATGGAGAAGGTGAAAATCAGCTTCATGAAAAACGTAGTCGAGATTATCATCTCGTCTGACAGCGAAGTTGATGAAGCCATCAGTTCTGAACTGATGTGAATAGACGTACAGGTAATGGATAATTTGATGACTTGTGAAAACTTTGTGACGAGGAAGAGAGTCTCTGTATCTCTCTTTGAGAAAGTCTTTAGCTGCCTCGTTCATTGCAGTTATTTTCATGTACGCTTCCACATTATATTCATTATGATTAATCTCAGAAATGATGAACTTCTCACGATGAATCCCTTCTTCAAGAAATCCATCTCCCCATTCCTCGAACAACAGACTTGTGGTTGTTGAAGGTCTATACTTGTCATTTCCCGAAATGAGATAATGTAAATCGAAGTTCTCATATGTTGTGGGTTCTGGGAATCTTAGTAGCGGATTATTTATGATTTGTTTGGGTGAAGTAGTAGTTTTTCTGACGAGTTCATGATCATATACATCTCTGACACGTGCATCCATCAGAATCTTCCCATAAAGTTCATCCGTTAAATGCCTTGTAGCAGACTGACTTAATGAGAATGCTTTGGGCTTTTCAACCGTTGGCATACTTATTGGTTCAGTTGCCATGGACTTTCCCGTATCTTTTTCACTCGTGTCTGTTACACTTACCCATTCTTCTTTTTTTTTTCTTTTTCAACTGAATCAATAGCTACAGCACCCTCTTGTACATTATGAGTATCAGAAGATCGAGATCTTGTCAGTTGCATGCTTGACTTGGTGGTTGATGAAGTTTGTTGTATTGTAGAAGAAGTGAAGGTGGTGCATCTTAATCTCTTTGATCTCCTCTCCCCCTCAGGATTACCCGAGTCAGGGTCATCCTGATTACGTTTGTGAGATTGAGGTCTATACGTTTGCTCTAAAACAAGGACTTTGTCTTTTAGCTCCTTTATCGTGTGAAGTAGCTTTTTGTGATTAGCAGTCATTGACGATCGAAGAGTTGCAATATCTATTGAGTCTTGTCCAGAGGCATAAGTGGCCATGAGTGAACGATAGAGGTTTGGTTTTTCATTCTGAAGATGAGGTTGATTGGTAAAGATTTTATGCATCATTTCTCAAAGTTGATCAAAAGTGAGTTCCTCGTCTCCAGTGACCTCTTCAGCAACAGCTTCATGAATTTTTCTTTGTTTCTCTTCAGCTTCTTATTGTTCTTTGAAGTCGGCAGAAAATTCAAGTACCGCTCGATTTAGATATCCCAATGTAATGTTAGCAATGGGAGTCTCTAGTCGAGTGTGATGAGTTGTTGATGATGATGTTCAGATTGTTGTTGTCGTCGTGACCATATGTAGAGGTTCGGATATTTGTTGTGAAATTGTATGTGTTGTATGTGTTGCTGTTGTTGTTGTTGTTGGTGGTGGTGGTGGTGGTGGTGGTGGTGGTGGTGTTGTTGTTGTTGGTGGTGGTGGTGGTGGTGGTGGTGGTGTTGGTGTTTGATGTTGAGTTGGTGGATTAGGCGGGGTGAATGGTAACGAGTCGGATCCACGAAGAGTTTACGACAGAAAACTAATCGTTGTGTCAACACATGATGCAGGATTAGCTCGTTCAGCAGTACCTACGAGTTGGTGTAACTCGGATGATTTTATTACTATTGGTGTCTGATTCTAACTTAATCTCCTTTCTACCTTCCGGCCTATGTGTTGTATCCACCTCCTCTCCATCATGCCCTTCATTTGCAACATTGTCATTTTCATGATTATAGGACAATGTTGTTTCAGAATCTCCTGTAATTGTTGTTCCAGATTCTTTACTCACGTGAGTTGGATCCTTTTCCCTTATGTCCCCAGACTGCTGAATGTTAACAAGTCGTTGTATTCTTTTACGCCTTGTATCCCCTTGTTCAACCTGTTGTTCCTTACTCCCCATTTCTAGTCCTAAATTGGCGCTAGGAGTAAATTCCTTATGCGTTTCAGGGGTAGGTCCGCTCGGTTTCGAGCTTTCCATGGAAACGGAAGATCTACGTATATATTCCTTGCAAGCCATTGACTTCTTGTCAGCAAGATCAAGCAATTCTTTAGGTATGGGCATTGGTGGCTTAGTTGTAGCATCTTTTGCCGGTTGCAGATTTTTCATGACTTTATCATTAATTCTGACTTTAATCGGCCTTGCTGACAATTTGCTAGATTTCATCATATCTCTAATGATGAGCTTGATGAATCAAACAAAAGGAATATAGGCACCCTTCGCCTTCTTTTTCATCTTTGACTTTAGTTTGTTTTGTACCAATTCAACTAGCTCAATCCAAATTAACGAAGCATAGTTAAAGTGGCACTGATTAACCACGCCATAAAAAATCTGGTAGATAGAGAATCTTCTAGCATCAATTCCCGCTTCTTTGCCTGCAAGGCATCGGTTTAGAATAGAGAACATTGTTGCCCATAAGCCTGGAAGACACTTTCTCTTGAAACTAGAATTGTTGATGAGCTTGATTAAGTCATTTTCAAAGCCAAGTTCCAAAAAGAATTGTTGAATTTGGTTATTGCCCGGTAGAACTTCAAACCCATGTCTGTTGTTAGATGTTGCTGCCGGTAAGTCCAATGCACTTCTGAGTGATTCACTTGTAAGTGTGGTTATGTATCTGTCAACTGTGACTTTCAGCATTGCAGGTTTGGAGTTGGGAACAACATACAATGTGTTCCAGAATTGTTGAATGTAAATTTGGGGAATTTCAATGGCAGTGTTTTTGAGCAGGGAATATTGGGTGATTTTTCAGTATTTCAATGATGATTTGATGATCACAATTGAACTGGTGTGGATTAAACAGATAGTTGCTGTCACCCAGTCTGACATAATTGGTGGAGGGAAGAATTTGATCAGAGGTGAGTTGTGGTAGAGATACATTTAGATTTTCTGGAACTTCTTGTAGTTGTTGTTGTTCTTGAGCCATTGTAATGATTGATTCTGAAATGACATAAAAGATGTAAGAATCTTGATAAAGTTTACAATTTTTTATTTTTCACTCTGTCTGTTTTTATATGCTCTGACATTTCCTTTTCGAGCATATTTCTTTTTCTTTTTCTTTTCTTATGCTTTCTTGCTTTTGTAGCATAAGTGTATGCTCTTTTCTTTTCACATGCGATTTTATTCTTTCTTTCTATTTTTATTTTCCTCACCAAAAATTTGTTGATTTGTGATACTTTTTCAAAAAAAATGTTTAAGGTATAGAATAAATGTTGTTTTATAATGCTCATGCTTTAAAAAAAAACGTTTATCTAACCCTTTTGAAGCTTTGGGAAAAAGTATCAGCTTGTATACAGACAAAAGTTTTCTAGTTAAACTAGAATCCTTGTTTTTGGAAATAAAAAGTTTCACAGAAAATTTTGTTGCGTGAACGTAAGATTTCTTAACAACTGACAATACTTTAGACTCTCTATTACGTGGGATAGTTAAAGGATTCCATTACCAGCTTTTAGGTAATAACTAGTCCTAGTAACCATCTTGAAGATGAGAAGTCTTAAGTGAAGTCAATTGTAATACGTCTTAAAAGAGCTTTTGTTGCATAAGTGTGAGATTTCTCAAAACATATCTAGACCTTGGATACTCTGTTACGTTGTGTAGCTAAAGGGATGCATTATCAGTTTTTATGTGATAACTAGCCCTAATAAATACCTTGAAGATGAGATACCCTTAGTGTAAATAGAGTTGATTTGTCTCAAAACCATTTGAATGAGAATAATTAAGAGTGAAAAGTCTCTTAAGTGATTGCATGAATTGGTTTGAAATTATATTCATGGTATTGGCAATCACTAACATATTGTAAACATGTCCGTCAAATCAGTCATACACACAAAGTATTCATAAAAATTGCAATCATAGAAAAGTCTAAGTCTAGTAATTAAACATATGCATCACATAGTCTTGTTAAGGTAATAATAGAGATACAATCCTAGTCTAATTAGCAATGAAAACTAATAATATGCAATATTTTATGTCTCAAAGGTTTTCATTTAATCTTTAAAATGAGAACAAATTGTATTTTATGAAAACAAATTGAGAAAAATACTTGTGTAGATTGTACAATCACTTTGGCTTTTTGTAAAATCATTAAGATCAAATTGTGACTTAATTTGAGAAAGAATGTTTGATCAATGTTTGTTACTTAGTCAAAATTTATTAAAATGTTTGAAAAACTTTATATAAATGCATGATTTATAAAATTTTTGCAAAGATTTTAAATTTTTTTTGGTAGAGTCACATTTAGTATAAGTGGGTGAAAAAGCTTCGCAATATCTGGTATCGCGGATTTGGTGTCGCGGGCAAATGGTCAATGAAAGTCAATTTCGCATTAAAGGTGACACAGGTATCGCGGACCAAACTAGATGTGATAGTAAGCCATCGCATAAAGTTTTGGAACCAAAACATTCGTATTGAAAACTGTGATGGCAAGCCATCGCATGACATTTAGAAAGGCTCGTATCGCGGAGCTTTTACCCACAATGCGAAGAAAATTTTCATCGCAGTTAAAACTCTTGGATTTTTTTAAATAATATTAAATGCACATTTTGCCTCCTTTTTAAAGTCTCGTATTGCATCCAATATGATGTCGCATCGAGAACTGTTCATCTTCTTCCCAAAATTAGCCTATTTTAACCAAATCAAACCGTTCAAAAACCCATTTTCTTTAAGATTAGTGATCAAACCGGTCTATGAGTCTATCTCAGTCATCTAACCACAAAGTTTTGACACTAACACACCACAATTTAAACTCAATAGTGAAACATACGCATTCTTGGTGTCTAAACCCTAACATCTCAATTGGGCATGAAACAATTAAAATTAAGGGTACATAAGCAAGAAACATATGTAAAACATCATTTGAAACAGATTTGAAAGCTTACTTTTTGCACGAAACTGAGAGAATAGGCAAAAATCTATGATACGAGAGTTCTTGTGGATGCGAGTAAGTGCGTGTTAGGTTTAGGAGAGAGAATGCGAGTGAAAAAGTGTATGTGTGTGTGTGTGTGTGTTTTTCTCGCATCTCATGAGTGGGGTTTGTTGACCCGTATTTTTCCATTTTGACCCTTTTTGTTTTGAACTCAGGTCTGCGAGAATTTTTTGGACTAAGGGAGGGTCAAATCAGCATTTTGACAAGTTTAACAAAATTCCCCCTTGAGATTAGCCCTTTTTACACTTAACACTTTCGAATTTTATTCTTAAAATTTTAACAAGTTTTTGAAAACATATTGGTTCAAATAATTGAACGTTTGTGTTATATCAAAATTGTTTTTGATTTTAAAATAAACTTAATCACTCCCCCTCGAAGTGATGGTTATTTTTCCAACATTTACAACAACTTTTTGTCATGTTTTTCATTTTTCCTTTTAACAACCTTTTAGCAAAACTTGTTTGCTACTTATTCATGATTTCAAAAACAAACTTCTACATTTCTCCCCTTCAAAAATAGCTTAGTATTTTTAAACTGTTTTTGATCTATTGATGAGGTGAAGCATTGTTTTTGAAAGTTTTATTCTTACTCGAGCTCTTCTCAAGATTTGATTATCATGAGCAAAAAATTTTATAAAAAGGTTTTTAGAAAAAACTTTTTGTAAAATCTTGTATAGATTTTGCTCATAATAATAAGAAGATTTCTCTCCTTTTCTTAAGGATTGACACACTGAAGCGTATGTTCAGGGTCCTTTCTTTTGCTATGGGTGTTGATCTGTGATGTGATCAACAACCATTATGTTTGAATAATTACCATTTTGAGTTACCAGATGTACGTGTGATGTCTGCTACATTGTTGACAGCTTTGACCTTTGGAGTTTCCTCGTCATGATCATCACGAATACTTGCCATGCCTAACTGTTGTCGGAGGTATTCAAATCTTTCAGGAGGCAAAGATTTTGTGAAGAAGTCAGCAATTTGGTAGTCAGTTTTCACAAAGTTCAATTCCACTGTCCGCTTTTCTACATGCTCCTTGATGAAGTGATATCTGACTGCTATGTGCTTCGTTCTTGAATGCAGTACTGAGTTACAAGAGATGACAATGGCACTTTTCGAATCACAATAAATTGCAATTTTTTCGTAGAAGAAACCATAGTCCGTCAATTGTGTTTTCATCCATAATACTCGGGTACAGCATCCAGAGAGGGAAATATATTCAGCTTCAGCAATGGAAAGTGCAGTATGATTATGTTTCTTTGAAGACCAGCTGATTAATTTCTCCCCCAAGATTTGACCAGTTCTAGAAGTACTTTTGCAATCAATTTGACATCCTACATAATCTGCATCTGAATAGGCAATAAGTTCAAAACCGGAGTCTTTTGGATACACGAGGCTAATGTGAGTTGTTCCTTTTAGGTACCAAAAGATCCGTTTGACAGCAGTGAGGTGTTTTTCCGTTGGCCTGGATTGGTAACGGGTACACATGCAGACGACAAATTGAATATCTGGCTGACTAGATGTGAGATACATGAGTGAAACAATCATACTACATTATTTTGTAGGATCAACTGGTTTTCCTGATTTATCTTCATCTAGTTTATGTCTGTGAAGCATAGGAGTACTTATGGAGTCAGATTTATCCATTCCAAACTTCTTCAAGATTTCCATTGTGTATTTGTGCAGATGGATAAAGATACCACTAAGAGTTTGTATGATTTGTAGACCCAAGAAGAATTTAAGTTCCCCCATCATGCTCATCTCAAATTTCTGTCGCATGATATTTTCAAACTTTTTGCAATACTTAGGATATGTAGATCCAAAAATAATATCATCAACGTAAATTTGAACAAGCATGATATCATCACCTTTAAGCCTTATAAATAACGTTGGATCGATTGAACCTTTGATGAATTTTTTATTGAGGAGATATTCTGACAGAACTTTGTACCATGCACGAGGTGCTTGCTTGAGTCCGTAGATGGCCTTGTCAAGAACATATACATCATCCGGGTAATCTGGATCAACAAAGCCTTCTGGTTGGCTTACATACACCTCTTCTTCTAACTCCCCATATAAATAGGCCATTTTCACGTCCATTTGATAGACGGTGAAAGATTTATGAGCTGCATAAGCCAAAAATAAGCGTATTGCTTCGATCCGAGCAACCGGTGCAAAAGATTCATCGAAATCAATTCCTTCCTCTTGATTGTAACCTTTGGCAACCAGACGAGCCTTGTTTCTGATTACATCACCATCTTCATCAAGTTTGTTCTTCAAAATCCATTTCAAAGCAAGTATAAGTTTTCCAAGAGGACGTGGAACCCTTCGCCAAACGCCATGTCGTGTAAATTGATTGATTTCTTCTTGCATTGCAACGATCCAGTCTGGTTCAGCAAGTGCTGCTTTGACATTGGCAAGTTCTATTTAACTTAGGAAAGAATTGTAGAAACAGAAATCGGCAGTAGAACTTCTTGTTTGAATAGGTTGAGAAGGATGTCCAATTATTTGGTGTAAAGGGTGATCATGAGTCCAACTTCTTTTGTGCTGATGTGGTTGGTAATGTTGTTGCATGTTTGAAGGATTGATGTTTTGCAGCTCTGAAGGTTCACCGACCTCATTTTCTGGAGTCGCAAATGGATTAATGAAAGTATCTTCTTCAGACGATGCATTGGTAATTATCTGATCATCAACATTTGTGTGGGAGGTTGGAGTGACATTGTTTGGTGAACGTTCTATTTGAATGTTAGTGGAAGAAGAACTATCTGGTACGGGATCAGCATCTTCATAAGTAGTTGTTGATGAACCGGATACTGGAGATGGTATGTCTTCTTGATTGTTAACTTCGATAATCGGAGATGCAGCAGATAATGGTGACATTTTCATCCTATTTCCACCACATGATTCATCGTAGAAGTTTTCAAACAGTCCGTCTAACACTTCCTTTTGAATACGGTTAAGTTTAGGTGTTGATGATGTGAGGTTAGGTGCGAGTCCTGAACTGTGTTGTTCAGAAGTCATAGTCGTTGGCACGGATTCTGAACATACATGATCAGAAGCCATTTCTTCCCATTTGTAACAGATGTAATGGAGCAACAGAACTAGGTTCAGGTTTGGATTTGAGTGTTGCCCGTGTCATTTACCCAATTTACAAACAGAACAAATATGGTCTTTCTTGAAAGACAGTTTTGGTAATCCTTAGACTAAGTTATGTTGAGCAAGGTCATTGATCGTTCTGAAGTTTAGGTAAGAGAATCGACGATGCCAAAGCCATGCTTGTGATGATGTTGCTTTGGCAAGCAGACAAATTGGTTTTGGTGATGTTATTTTCTTAAGTGCAATTTGGTATAGATTCGAATCCTGGGAGCCTTTGAGAATTTCAACGCCTTCAAGGGTACGAACAATACACGAATGTTTCCGAAACGCCACCTATAAACCGCTATCATAGAATTGACCAATGCTAAACAAGTTGTGACCCAGTCCTTCGACAAAGTAGACACGTTGAATTGCGACCTTATCATGAATGAGATCTCCATAACCGGTGATTTTAGCTACGTGATCATTCCCAAAATGCACTATACCCAAGAATTTGGCCACGAAGTTCTTGAGCAGTGCTTGATGAGTGCTCAAACACTCTTTTTACGTATTTAAACTGCCAAAACATACAAAAACAATCAAAAAGTTATCAAAATGCTTAAATTATCCCAGGGATTGTGTTTTATGTATTGTAAATGCAAAATGTGCAAAAACAAAGGAAAAACGTACAAAGTTTGCAATATTGGCAGTTTCAGTCCCCCAAGTTTCAAAACTTGTCAAAATTAGTCCCTATGCATTTATTTTGAAAGGAAAAGTCAACCCAAGGTTTTGAAAGTCAAAAATCACAAAATATTACACTTGGGTCATAAGTTTTCCAAAATTACATGTTTGGTCCCTGAGATTTCAAAAATGGCAAAACAGGTCCCTGGGAAATTTTGAAAATTGAAAATGGCAAAAATGGTTCTTGGACTTTGGAATTGTAACATGATTGGTCCTTGGTATAATATGGGAAAATTACAAAATCAGTCCTCACATTTGGGAAAATTACAAAATTGGTCCTTGTTACACTAATAACCAACCGGACCCTTATTATTGTCCCAAAACCAAACCCACCCTTTGGCCTGGTCCATATACACACCTGATCCACCCCAAGCCCAAAACCAAGCCCATTTCCCTTTTTATAATAACCCAGGGTCAAACAGTCAACATGGGTCAAACACCCAGTCAACTCCATCCCCTACCCCTTTTTCCCCCGTTTTCCAGGTTCCATGTCCCCCCCCCTCCTCACCTTTTTCCAACCAAGAGCCACCCCAATTAATACATCCCACCACAATAAATTCCCCACAAAAACTCCCACCAGTTCCACTAATTTTACCCCGTTTTGTTTTTGGCGGGAAATCACAATCAAAGGCTAGGATGGTTCAAGATGCAATTGGATGGCTGGGATTTGGTCTATGGTCAAAGAGAAAGCCTCTGGGACAAAAAGTTATCACAAGGAAGCCATGTGGAAGCTTATGGGACTTAGTTTGTAGCTCGTATATATATTAAGCTCTTGTAAGCCTTTTATGGCATGTCTTAATTTACTTAGAGTAGTTTCAATATTGTAATGTACTTCTTATTTTAATATAAAAATCTCAGTTTCCATTTAAAAAGTTTATTGACTTTTTAGTTTCAATCTCATTTTAATTTTTACCAAAAGTTTGTTCAAGCTTATTATTGTTGCAATCTATTTCAGAAGCTCACCTAGGTTCTAAAAACATAAAAGAAGAAAACAGAAAACAATAAAAAAGGCAGTAGAAAGTAATCACAGGGTACCTTGACAATTTTAAGGAAAGCAATGGGAAGTACCAAGTAATGGAATTGGTAGAAGGATTTTACCTAGCTTATCAATGATAAGCTAGGAGCTTGTTGCTGATTCAAGGTGTCCTAGTTAAGCTAGTGACAAAGGTTTCACATTTTGTTTTTTCTAATTCAAGTTTTAGTATAATCTTTTGCATAACCTGTCATTTGTAGCTGTAGTTGCTAATTGTAGTTTGTTTGTGTTTATTTAAACTTAATATAGCTTAATAGAAAGAATTTAGTTGTTGGTTAATAATTGTGATCACTTCTCACCACATTTTCAACTTAACTGATAAACAAGTGCAAGTGATGATTTCTGGGTTAAAGTTGTTACTAGGGACAGATGTGTGTTTAAAGAGATCTAATTTATCATAATAGATAAGCATCAACTGAGTTCATAAGCTCAAACACCTTCTCATATTGAAAAATTTCACATCAGTCACCAAAAGGGGTGTTTGGCATAAGCTTTTCAAGAAGACTTAGGGGAGTTTGGTTGTCATTTTTGGTTCAGTCATACCACATTATAGTTAATTAGGATAAAAGTGCCTTAAAATCATGTCATCCTTTGGGTGAAAGTCAAAATTACAATAAATTGTACCCACAGTCCAACTGTGGGTGTTTTAAAGTCTCAAACTCTTGTAGTCAACTTAAATCTAGTTAATATCACTTGAGATAGCTTTACTTAGGGTTTACAAACATAAATCAACCATCAAATCTGTGTTTGAAGTTCAATTTAGTCAATGCTCACAAAATCTCAAAAAGTCAAAATGCAATGTTAGCAGAAAAACCAAATTTTCCCAGAATTTTGTAGAATTGTGTGGGTGGATTTGGAACTTGAAACTTGTTGTGATTATAGTCTACCAGTAGAACTTTTGAATCATACACTTTTTGCATTTTTGTGAATTTTTTGTGTGGACTAAGCAGCCCCTCAAACTGACCTGCAGGGCAACCAATTGCCCTGTGCATCAGATCAGCCCCTTACCCCACCATCTTTGGTGATTGTTTGTGGCTACCCCAGTGGGTCCCACACCCCACAATTGGTATTTCCCAACCCCCCTCCTACCAGGGTTCAAGAATTGACCTTTTGTTTGACCATTTGACCAGTGGACCCCACTTGGATTTGTCCTCAAATTCTGTCCCATTTCTGACTCAGAACCCAAAATAAGCAAGTGCTTATTCAAGTTTTTGGCTTATTCAAGCTGCTTAATTGTGTGAAACTTACTCAAACAAGTTCATATAACTCATAGGAACCAGTTTTAACCATTGTGGACCCCGCATTACTCCCTTTGAGCTAAAATCCTTGTGCAGTCAACAAAAGTCAACTGTATGGACAAATAAGCACTCAAGTGCTTATTTCTGAGCTCCAATAAAAGTGTGTTTGTAAAATTTTATTGTTTTTAGTAGTAAATTAGTTTGGAAAAAGAAAAAAAAACCAAAAAACCAACTTTAATTTTAGTGATAGCTTCTATTTAATAGAAATTATCATTTTAATTTTCTTTTTAGCTTATTTATAGGCAATATATCATTTTTATATTTTTATTAATTCTATTTTAGGTTAAAGTAATTTTAGAAATTTTTCCAGATTTTTATTTTGTCTTTTAGTGGTATTTAGAATTAATTTTAGTTTAATTAATTATTAATTAATATTAAGTAATTAAATAGCATAATTATATTTTATAAAGTACAACCTAGTTTTTATAATTTTTTTGGCTTTTATATAAGTTAAAACATTTTTATAAATTTTTCTATAATTTATATTGTTCATTTTCTATTTTTTATAATATAAATAGTTTAATTGGTAATTAATTAATAATTAGAGTAATAATTAGTAAATTAGCTTAAAAATATATAAAATCAACTTTTTATAATTTTTTAGGATTCCTATGATGGTTAATTAGATTTGTAAAAATTTTCTTAATTTTCTAAGCCTTTTTAGTATTTTTTTTTTAATTCTAATTAATTTAATTAGTTAATAAATAGATAATTAGTAATTAATTAATAATTAATAATTAAATAGTGTAAAAATAATTTTTCTTTTTCTTAAAATTTTCTTTATTTTTTAGGATTGTAAAAATAATACTTTTACACTTGTAACCTTTTCCGTCCATCAGTTGTACTTTTTGTTTCGTTCGTCTGCGTACGTTTTTAATTAAAACGTACGTTTTTAGGTTTTAGTTCAAATCTTCTTAATCCCAATTCCCGTAATCAATCACGTAGCTTTCCTAAGCTATTTCTGTTAATAAATTCCAAATAATTCTCATAACAAAGCTTTTCTGTGAATAATCACCCGATCACAAAGCAGGCTCAGTCACAATTCACACCTTGTCGGGATTTAACGACCTGGTGATACCTTATATTACCCGGAGCATTGGTCTAGGCTCTTTAACTTTTTTGACCATTCCTTGGTCAATTTAAGTTGACGGTTTAGCATCAATCAAATTTTGGCGCCGCTGCCGGGGAGGTGTGCGTTTCTGCAGCGTCTTTTGAGATTAGTGTTATCTCACCATCATCACTGTACAAATACCACCACCTGTGTAAATTTTCAAATCAAAACACAAAAAAGTCATTAACACTTTTCCTAAAGTGTTAAAACTCCAAAAAAAATTAAAAACAACAAAACAAATCGTAACGTTTTCTGATTCGGTTTTCTTTTAAGGTGATTCTTAAAGAGAAACGATTATAGATTACGGGACGCTACCAAAAATATTGTCCAAAAAGTTTTTATCCTTAGTGCATGCGCACTCGTTCACAATCGAAACGAAATCGTCAACTAAGAAACGTAACTGAGTTACGTCCTATTGTTGAGGATCCAGTTCCGAAAATGGACGGAAACGACAATCTAGAACCACCCAAGGATGATGCAACTCCTGATCTCCGAACTATGGAGGAGTTGTGTCAACCCACAATGCAAGGAAGGGGAGGACCCATTGCTCCCATTGACATTGCGGCCACTAATTTTGGACTTAAGCATTATATGATACAACAAGTCCAGAATTCATGTCAATTCCATGGTTTACCTGGTGACGATACAAACAAGCATCTTGATAAGTATCTTACCGTCACCCAAAGCATGAAGCAGAACGGTGTCACCGATGATGCCCTTCGTCTATACCTCTTCCCCTATTCTTGGACTCATCATGCCACTGCATGGTTTGATCGACTTCCCAAAAATTTGATTCACACTTTCGATGAGATGGTCACAAAATTTTTAGCCAAATACTTTACACCATCCATGGTTACCAAGTTGCGTAATGACATTAGCAACTTTCGTCAGCTTCCCAACGAATCTTTATTCGAAGCTTGGGAACACTATAAGCTTGCGATTGATCTGTGTCCTAACCACAATATGTTGCAAGTCACCATTATAGATACCTTCTATAATGGTTTAACCTTGAGACACCGAGATATCCTCAATGCTGCTGCTGGAGGGACCTTTATGAAAAGGCGTCCCGAATAGTGCTACGACCTCATTGAGAACATGACTGCCCACCATAACTTTTGGGATTCCTCAGCCGAGAGGGATGCGTCATGTAATTCTATCACTCCAGCATCTTCATCCTCTGAAATAACGGCTCTTGCAAAAAAGATGGATGATATCTCTATGGCTGTGTTGAGAATAAACCAAACTATGCAAAATCAACAAGTTCAAAATCAAACAAGCCAAAGCTGTAAATCAAAGTTGTGAAACTTGTGGAGGTCCACATCCCTACTTCGAGTGTCCAGCCACCGGTGGCTACATTCCAGAGAATGTATACGCTGCTCAGGGTTCCTATAATTCGGGAAACTATGGATATGGCAACCAACATCAGGGAAATTATCAAAACCATGGTTCCCATCAAAATAACCGGGTCCAGAACTTTCCCAATCAAAATCAAGCCATCACTCCTACTACTCAGCATTTCCCTAATCCAGCTCATCCTAACCAAGCTTGAGCAATTGTTCCAACTGGCCCATCAAATGATGAGTTGTTGAAACAATTCATGAAATCTCAGGAGGAGATGAACAATGTGATAATGAATCAGATCGCAGACCTTAAGAAGTCTTTAAATGATCAACCCTCGGGCTCAGGAAAACTTCCGAGCAACACGATCGCCAACCCGAGGGGCGATGCTAAGGCGATCACAACACGAAGTGGTGCTTCATATGATGAGCCCGCGATTCCTACTACCTCTTCTCCCTTTCCCCCAAAGGTAGTGGATCGTGAACCTGAGGTGACAAAGGACAAGGTGCAAATTCCTAGCCCACGAAGTACAGCACACGTCCAACCTCAGGTTAATCCTGAAACCAGATGTAAGCCTGGAGTTGTCTTTGAACCACCAGAAACTCCAGGGGACAACCCAAAATCCAAAACTTCTATTCCTTATCCATCACGTCTCAATGAACAAAAGCTCCGCGAAAAAGCTAATCACCAAATGGATAAATTTTTCCAAATCTTCCAAGATTTGCACTTTGATATTAGCTTCGCGGATGCTATACTCTTGATGCCCAAGTTTGCATCGACAATCAAAAATCTGTTAAGTAATAAAGAAAAACACTTTGAGATGGCAAGAACTCCTCTGAATGAGCACTACTCGGCAGTTCTCTTGAAAAAGCTTCCTGAAAAGCTTGGAGACCCCGAGAAATTTCTCATTCCTTGTACTTTCACGGGTATGGTTGAATGCTTCGCCTTAGCTGATTTAGGTGCTAGCATTAACCTGATGCCATATTCTGTGTGGAAGAAACTTTCTCTTCCCGAACTCACTCCCACATGCATGACTATAGAGCTTGCCAATCGTTCGATTTCTCGTCCTCTTGGCATTGCCGAGGACGTATTCGTTAAAGTGGGAAAGTTCCATTTTCCGGTAGATTTTGTGATTGTTGACTTTGATGCCGACTCTAGGGTCCCTCTCATTTATGGAAGGGGATTCCTTAGGACTGGGCGCGCTCTTATCGATGTATTTGAGCATGAGATCACATTACGTGTTGGAACGGAAGCTATTACCTTCAACCTAAATCAAACTTCGAGTTACTCCTCCAATTATGACTGTGAATCGGTGAACCAAATTGATGTCATCGATGTTGCTGCTGAGGAGTATGCTCAAGATATTTTAGGTTTCATTGATGATTCTTCGAGTGAAAACCTCACTCAATCTTCTCATCCCATCATAGCCAATTCTTCTCCTTCCCTCACTCCGTTTGAGGGAAGTGACTTCATCTTAGAAGAAATTGAGGCCTTTCTCAAAAGTGATTCGATTCCCGATGGAATCGATAACCAAGAGATTGACCCCGAGAGGGATATTCTCCTGCTTGAGAAATTATTAAACGAAGATCCCTCTCCTCTTCCTGTTCCACCACAAACACTTCATAAAGAGGAGGTCAAAAATGTTGAGAAAACTGATGACTTCCCTGAGGTTGAACTTAAGGACTTGCCGCCTCATCTTGAATATGCATTTATGGAGGGTGATGATAAATTACCTGTCATAATTGCTAAAGACTTAAGTGTTGAGGAAAAGGCTGCTCTTATAAAGGTTTTGAAGTCTCATAAACAAGCAATTGCTTGGTGACTCTCCGACATCAAGGGCATTGACCCTGAATTTTGTACTCACAAGATTTTAATGGAGGACGACTTCAAACCTGCAGTCCAATAACAAAGAAGGGTGATTCCAAAAATTCACGAGGTTATCAAACAAGAGGTTTTGAAACTTCTTGATGCCGGATTGATTTACCCTATCTCGGACAGTCATTGGGTTAGCCCAATTCATTGTGTTCCAAAAAAGGGTGGCATTACTGTTGTCACAAATGAGGAGAGTGAGTTGATTCCAACTCGTTTGGTTACGGGTTGGCGCGTCTGCATTGACTATCGTAAGTTAAATGACACCACCCGTAAAGATCATTTTCCTCTGCCCTTTATGGATCAGATGCTCGAAAGGTTAGCGGGGAATGAGTACTATTGCTTCCTCAAGGGTTTCTCGGGTTACTTTCAGATTCCCATTGATCCGCAAGATCAGGAAAAGACCACTTTCATGTGCCCCTACGTAACTTTCGCATATAAACGTATGCCATTTGGCTTATGTAATGCTCCGGGCACGTTTCAAAGATGTATGATGGCCATATTTTCCGACATGATCGGGAAAACTATGGAGGTCTTTATGGACGATTTTTCGGTCATTGGGGATTCGTTCCAATCATGTCTCTCCCATTTAGACAGCATGCTAAAACGTTGTGAAGACACAAAGTTATGTCTAAATTGGGAGAAGAGTCACTTTATGGTCAAAGAGGGCATTGTCCTCGGCCATAAAATTTCAAAAAATGGGATTGAGTTTGACAGAGCCAAAGTGAACGTCATTGCAAAATTGCCTCATCCCACAACCGTAAAAGGTGTTAGGAGCTTTTTGGGTCATGCCGGTTTCTATCATAGGTTTATTCAAGATTTTTCTAAAATCGCCCGGCCTATGACCCATCTCCTCGAAAAGGATGCTCCTTTTATCTTCTCCCCAGAGTGCATCGAAGCTTTTGAAACATTAAAGAAAAAGCTTACCGAGACACCGATTCTTGTTGCCCCCGATTGGGACTTGCCCTTCGAGCTCATGTGTGATGCTAGTGATTATGCCATAGGGGCAGTCTTGGGGCAACGCAAAACAAAACATTTTCAGCCTATACACTATGCCAGCAAAACTATGACCGAGGCTCAAAGTCATTACACCACCACTGAAAAAGAATTATTAGCTGTGGTGTATGCTTTTGAAAAATTCCGGCCATACTTGATACTGACCAAGAGCATAGTGTATACGGATCACTCGGCTTTGAAGTACCTCTTTGCAAAAAAAAGATGCAAAGCCGAGGCTCCTCCGTTGGGTTCTCCTCCTACAGGAATTTGATATCATAATTTGTGATAAAAAAAGGAGCTGAGAACCTAGCTGCTGATCATCTCTCCCGTCTTAAAAACCCTCACCAAGATGCTTTCGAGAAAAAGGAAATAAATGAAACATTTCCTCTCGAAACCCTCAACGCAGTTTCATTTCGTGGAGACTCGATTACCCCATGGTTTGCCGACTTTGCAAACTACCTTGCGGGTAACTTTGTTGTGAAAGGGATGCCGTCCCAACAAAAAAATAAATTTTTCAAAGATGTAAAACATTACTTCTGGGACGACCCCTACTTGTTCAAAATATGCACGGATCAAGTCATCCGGCGGTGTGTGTATGGTCAGGAAGCCGCTGAAATTTTAAAGGATTACCATACTGGTCCCACGGGGGGCCACCACAATCCCAACTACACCGCCAAAAAGGTGTTTGATTCTGGCTTTTATTGGCCCTCGATCTACAAGGATGCCCAAGAACTGGTCAAGTCCTGTGACGCTTGTCAACGTCACGGGAATATTTCACAAAAGAATGAAATGCCTCATAATGCAATTCAAGTTTGTGAAATCTTTGACATCTGGGGCATCGACTTTATGGGGCCATTTCCGTCTTCTCATGGCAACAAATACATACTCGTGGCTGTTGACTATTTGTCAAAATGGGTTGAAGCGAAAGCTTTACCCACAAATGATGCCCGAGTAGTTGTGAAATTCCTAAAAGCTCTTTTTGCCCGATTTGAAACTCCACGTGCTATTATTAGTGATCATGGTACGCACTTCTGTAATGACAAATTCGACAAAGTCATGCAAAAGTACGGTGTAACTCACCGTCTTTCTACTGCGTACCACCCTCAAACAAGTGGACAAGTCGAGGTTTCCAATCGGGGCATTAAAAGAATTTTAGAAAGAACCGTAGGTGAAAATCGTGCATCGTGGTCGAATAAACTAGATGATGCACTTTGGGCTTTCCGTACGGCTTACAAAACACCCATTGGGTGTACACCTTAAAAACTTGTGTACGGGAAAGCGTGCCATATTCCGATCGAGCTTGAGCACAAAGCCTATTGGGCTCTCAAGCATGCCAATTTTGACCTCAAAACTGCGGGTGATCATATAAAAGTTCAACTAAATGAATTAAACGAACTTCGTGATCAAGCTTATGAGAACTCTTTGATCTACAAAGAAAAGACAAAGAAGATTCATGACTCCAAAATCAAGAACCGCGTTTTCAACGTTGGTGATCGAGTCCTTCTTTTCAACTCTAGACTCAAGATCTTCTCGGGAAAGCTCAAAACCCGATGGACTGGTCCATTCACTATCGCTAAGGTTTATCCTTATGGCACCGTCGAATTATCTCAAAATGACAGTCCTAATTTCAAAGTGAATGGACATCGTTTAAAGCATTACTTTGGAGAGGACATACCATCAATGGTTGTCCCGGATCTCCAAACTTTCCCCAAGGACAATTGAATTCGGGGATCGAGTCAAGCTAGCGACTCGATGAACAAAAACAATAGCACAATACGGGTTTTCACTCGTATCTCTGATTTCTTTCTACTTTCTACCACCTAGTGTGGGGGAATGGCCAACCCCCCGCTGTTTGAAAATGTATATATATATATATATATATATATATATATATATATATATATATATATATATATATATATATATATATATATATATATATATAAGTAAAAAAAAATTGTGAATAGAAATAAAGTGAAATATGGTATTTCCACAGTTAGATTCGAATACTAGCTTTTTCCGTTCAAAGTGTCGGCATAATAGCCGGGACTTTGAATATTGAGGACAATATTCATTTCTAAGTGTGGTGGTGGGGGGGGGGGGGGGGGGGAATTCTAGCGAATTTTATCAAAATATATCTTCTAGTACCCCCGTTTTTGGCCAAAATTTTCAAAATTTTTTTCACTTTATTTCAAAAATTTTTGTGGTAATCAGTCCGCCAGGTCTAACCGACAAAGGGATTGGCTAATCCAGGAGCAAACGGTTCTTGGTAAAGATAACTCAAATCCGTTGACGACTTGCAATTTGCCCAAAATTGTATAGTAAATCAACTCGCCATATCCCATAAAGCGAATGAGTTGGCTAGCCCGCAAGATTATGGCTTGTGGTAAAGGCAGTGGAAAATCCATAATTGGTAATCAACTCACCAAGATGTTGACTAGGTCCATCAAGAGTTGGCTAGTCCAGGAGCAAACGGCTCTTGGTAAAGACTAATCAAAACCGTTGAAAGCTGGAGGTTTGCTAAAAATCACATGGTTATCAGGTGGACCATAGTTCTTACTTGAATCGATACATCTGGCTACTCCAGAAGTGATGGCTTTTGGTAAAGAGTTTTTCAAATCCATCAAAGTTTCTAAAAAGATTGCTAGGGACTAGCAATAGTTTAGTGTGGGGGATTGATGAGTGCTCAAACACTCATCATTTTTTACGTATTTAAACTGCCAAAACATACAAAAACAATCAAAAAGTTATCAAAATGCTTAAATTATCCTAGGGATTGTGTTTTATGTGTTGTAAATGCAAAATGTGCAAAAACAAAGGAAAAACGTACAAAGTTTGCAATATTGGCAGTTTCAGTCCCCCAAGTTTCAAAACTTGTCAAAATTAGTCCCTATGCATTTATTTTGAAAGGAAAAGTCAACCCAAGGTTTTGAAAGTCAAAAATTACAAAATATTACACTTGGGTCATAAGTTTTCCAAAATTACATGTTTGGTCCCTAAGATTTCAAAAATGGCAAAATAGGTCCCTGGGAAATTTTGAAAATTGAAAATGGAAAAAATGGTTCTTGGACTTTGGAATTGTAACATGATTGGTCCTCGGTATAATATGGGAAAATTACAAAATCAGTCCTCACATTTGGGAAAATTACAAAATTGGTCCTTGTTACACTAATAACCAACCGGACCCTTATTATTATCCCAAAACCAAACCCACCCTTTGGCCTGGTCCATATACACACCTGATCCACCCCAAGCCCAAAACCAAGCCCATTTCCCTTTTTATAATAACCCAGGGTCAAACAGTCAACATGGGTCAAACACCCAGTCAACTCCATCCCCTACCCCTTTTTCCCCCGTTTTCCAGGTTCCATGTCCCCCCCCCCCCCTCCTCACCTTTTTCAAACCAAGAGCCACCCCAATTAATACATCCCACCAAACTATCCCACCACAATAAATTCCCCACAAAAACTCCCACCAGTTCCACTAATTTTACCCTGTTTTGTTTTTGGCGGGAAATCACAATCAAAGGCTAGGATGGTTCAAGATGCAATTGGATGGCTGGGATTTGGTCTATGGTCAAAGAGAAAGCCTCTGGGACAAAAAGTTATCACAAGGAAGCCATGTGGAAGCTTATGGGACCTAGTTTGTAGCTCGTATATATATTAAGCTCTTGTAAGCCTTTTATGGCATGTCTTAATTTACTTAGACTAGTTTCAATATTGTAATGTACTTCTTATTTTAATATAAAAATCTCAGTTTCCATTTAAAAAGTTTATTGACTTTTTAGTTTCAATCTCATTTTAATTTTTACCAAAAGTTTGTTCAAGCTTATTATTGTTGCAATCTATTTCAGAAGCTCACCTAGGTTCTAAAAACATAAAAGAAGAAAACAGAAAACAATAAAAAAGGCAGTAGAAAATAATCACAGGGTACCTTGACAATTTTGTGGAAAGCAATGACAAGTACCAAGTAATGGAATTGGTAGAAGGATTTTACCTAGCTTATCAATGATAAGCTAGGAGCTTGTTGCTGATTCAAGGTGTCCTAGTTAAGCTAGTGACAAAGGTTTCACATTTTGTTTTTTCAAATTCAAGTTTTAGTATAATCTTTTGCATAATCTGTCATTTGTAGTTGTAGTTGCTAATTGTAGTTTGTTTGTGTTTATTTAAACTTAATATAGCTTAATAGAAAGAATTTAGTTGTTGGTTAATAATTGTGATCACTTCTCACCACATTTTCAACTTAACTGATAAACAAGTGCAAGTGATGATTTCTGGTTAAAGTTGTTACTAGGGACAGATGTGTGTTTAAAGAGATCTAATTTATCATAATAGATAAGCATCAACTGAGTTCATAAGCTCAAACACCTTCTCATATTGAAAAATTTCACATCAGTCACCAAAAGGGGTGTTTGGCATAAGCCTTTCAAGAAGACTCAGGGGAGTTTGGTTGTCATTTTTGGTTCAGTCATACCACATTAGAGTTAATTAGGATAAAAGTGCCTTAAAATCAAGCCATCCTTTGGGTGAAAGTCAAAATTACAATAAATTGTAACAACAGTCCAACTGTGGGTGTCTTAAAGTCTCAAACTCTTATAGTCAACTTAAATCTAGTTAATATCACTAGAGATAGCTTTACTTAGGGTTTACAAACATAAATCAACCATCAAATCTATGTTTGAAGTTAAATTTAGTCAATGCTCACAAAATCTCAAAAAGTCAAAATGCAATGTTAGCAGAAAAACCAAATTTTCCCAGAAGTTTGTAGAATTGTGTGGGTGGATTTGGAACTTGAAACTTGTTGTGATTATAGTCTACCAGTAGAACTTTTGAATCATACACTTTTTGCATTTTTGTGATTTTTTTTTGTGGACTAAGCAGCCCCTTAAACTGACCTGCAGGGCAACCAATTGCCTTGTGCATCAGATCAGCCCCTCACCCCACCATCTTTGGTGATTGTTTGTGGCTACCCCAATGGGTCCCACACCCTACAATTGGCATTTCCTAAGCCCCCTCCTACCAGGGTTCAAGAATTGACCTTTTGTTTGACCATTTGACCTGTGGACCCCACTTGGATTTGTCCTCAAATTCTGTCCCATTTCTGACTTAGAACCCAAAATAAGCAAGTGCTTATTCAAGTTTTTGGCTTATTCAAGCTGCTTAATTGTGTGAAACTTACTCAAACATGTTCATATAACTCAGAGGAACCAATTTTAACCATTGTGGACCCCACATTACTCCCTTTTAGCTAAAATCCTTGTGCAGTCAACAAAAGTCAACTGTGTGGACAAATAAGCACTCAAGTGCTTATTTCTGAGCTCCAATAAAAGTGTGTTTGTAAAAGTTTATTGTTTATAGTAGTAAATTAGTTTGGAAAAAGAAAAAAACCAAAAAACCAACTTTAATTTTAGTGATAGCTTCTATTTAATAGAAATTATCATTTTAATTTTCTTTTTAGCTTATTTACAAGCAATATATCATTTTTTGTTAGCATCATATTTTATTTATAAAAAGTGTCGGTCATTAACGTATTGTTATAGGTTGCTTTAGAATATCATTATGATGAAGTTTACGCTTAGTATTCATGTTTTGTGAAAGTCTAAGGGTCATTAGTGTAATAATGTATAAGATAGATGATGCCCTAGACTTCATGTATAAATACTCTTGTAAACCTCATTTGAGAGGTTGGTTCTCTTAGTGATTCTATTAGTAATATCAAGGTTAATATTCCACACAGTAGAGTTCCCACTCACTCTCTCTCTCTACTTACTTTCTCTCTCTATGTTTAGGCTTGATTCAATAGTGATTTAGGTTGTTCTATGGTCCTACAAGTGGTATCAATCGCCTAGGGATAATATAGGTTGTTTTAGGTTTGATTTGGTTGAAAAAACATGGTTTAAAAGTTTTTGTGATTCGAGGTTACTGTTCATCGCAACATATCGAGTTAGGTAATTTTCAATTCTATCGAGTTAGGTGCATTGTTCTTATCGAGTTTGGTGTAATATCTTAGCGAGTTAGGATTTGGTGTTTATCGAGTTAGGAGTAAAAGTTATCGAATTAGGTGTAAGTTATCGAGTTAGGTGTAAGTGTTACCGAGTTTGGGAGTTATACTTATCGAGTTTGGAACTCAACTTTGGCGAGTTAGCCTGTCTTACCTAATCGTTTATCGAGTTAGGTTTATAGCTTATCGAGTTAAGGGAAACTCTGCCCAAATTTCATGGACTTATCGAGTTAGAACCAACTTATCGAGTTAGGCACTAAGTTATTGAGTTAAGCACCAAGTTATCGAGTTAAGCACCAAGTTATCGAGTTAGAACCAACTTATCGAGTTAGGCACCAAGTTATCGAGTTAAGCACCAAGTTATCGAGTTAAGCACCAAAGTTATCGTTTATCGAGTTAGGTTTATAGCTTATCGAGTATTTTGGCGGGAAAAGTTGAGTAAAATTTATTTTTCACACGAGACTTAACGTTCAATTTTTACGCGAGATTTAAATTTTGGTATAACGTTGAAAATTTTGACCCGAAATTCAAATTTTTAGGCCAAAATTCAAAAAAATTCGGTAAAATTTGGCGGAAAATTTTTTCTAAACTCAAAATTTTCTAGTAACCTTAGAATTGGATTTTATAGTGATTTTCAAATTTTGAGAAAGAAAATTTTCATACTCGATTTTTGGCGGGAAATTACGAAATCAATCAGATCAACCGAGAACGAACTTTCTTCTTCACCAAACCAACTAACCTACAACAACAACCTTTGTTATCTTTCAAAAGATCCTCAGAACAACGTTTCACTTTGAATTCAAATCATGGCAACTCTACAAGACATTCATGCTGCCGGTGCCGAAAACCGGCCTCCAATGCTTGAAAAAGGTGGATATCTTCCATGGACAAGCCGCATGCTTCGTTACATCAAAACTAAGACTGATGGTAACCTCATGATCAACTCCATTAAGAATGGTCCATTTCAGCCAAGACATGTTCAAATTGTCGGTAATCCAAACTCAACAAATCCTACAGAACCATATGTGCGTATACAAACAGAAGAAGATTACACAGATGAAGACAAGACGCAGATCAAAGCCGATGATATGGCAATGCATCTAATCCAACTTGGATTACCAAGGGAGATCTTTGCTGCGGTCGACAGCTGTGAAACTGCTTATGCTATGTGGGAACGTGTTGGAAGGATATGTCATGGAACTGAGATTGGACAACAAGATGTTGAGAACAAACTTCTTACTGAATGGGAGAATTTCACATCCACTAAAGGTGAACAGATTGAATCATACTACACCAGGTTTTGCACTTTGATGAATGAGTTAATCAGAAACAAGTTGACACCTCGACCAATTGCAACAAACATCAAATTCATCAATAACCTTCCAGAAGAATGGGGTCGTTATGTTACAATTGTCAATCAAACAAAGGATTTACACAAGGTGAATTATGATCAACTCTATGACTTTTTGAAGCAAAACCAAGCTGAGGCTAATGAAGTAAGGAAAGAAAGATTGGCTAAGAATCATGATCCTCTCGCATTAATTGGTAATACACCAACACCATTACCAGTGAACACTCAACAACCATCATCATCTTCCACTCACAACTACATGCAACCATCATGCATTCTACAACCAACACTGGTCTACCAACAACAGTTCTACCCACAACAACAACAAGTTATTCCACAACAGCAACACCCACAATTCCAAGAACCGGAATTCACTGACAATGATGAAGCTACTGCAGCATTGTCCCAAGCGTTTGCTTTTCTGTCAAAGGCATTCCAAGGACGTTATTCTACACCTACAAACAACAACCAAAGGATCTCATCGAACACTCGCAACAAGCAGTTTACTCAGCCAAATTTCAATATGGGCAATGAAGGCCAAATGGTTGGAGTTTATGGGAATCAACAGGGATATCAGAATATGCAGAATGCAGGTCAGAATGCAGGGAATCAGAATGCAGGTCAGTTTGCAGGAAATCAGTATGGTCAGTATATAGGGAATCAGTTGGGTCAGTTTGTTAGAAATCAGAGGGGTCAGAATGTTGGTAATCAGGCAATGGGTAATCAGAATAGAAATGTTGCAGCTCCAGTAGTTGGGAATTTGGGAAATGTGAATCAGGGTAATCCAGTAAAGTGTTTCAACTGTCAGGGTGTAGGTCATATGGCAAGGAACTGTCCTACTAAGCCGAACAAAAGAGACCTAGCATACTTGCAGAAAGCAGTGTTGTTGGCACAAAAGAATGAAGCAGGATTTCAGTTGAACGCAAAGGAGAATGACTTTATGGCTCTTATGGATGACATGGAAGACAGAGAGGATATCGATGCGAACTGCATCTTTATGGCAAATCTTCAGGAGGCAAAGTATGACACAGATTCTGACACACCTCCGGTCTATGACATCAATGCAGTCTCTGAGGTATCAAATTTCAACCCATGTCACAATAATGCTATATTTGATATGTCTCCTCATGAGGAACAGCATTTTGAGAAGCAAGCACCCACTTATGATACATTCCTGGACACACCAAGTAGTAGCAATACTCCTTCAGCGACTCCAGATGTGAATCATAATGGAGGCTTCGTTTCACAGCATGCTGTGAATGATGAGGAAACACGTGCTTTATTTGAATCATTATTAAATAACTGTGGCATTGAAATCGAAAAAGTGAAAAAGGTCAATCGCGATATTAAGGCCGCGAATGTTAAATTGACCGCTGAGCTTGAGAGTTACAAGGAAAACGCTAAAGCTTTTGAGTTTCATAACAAAAGATTGTCTGAATTAGAAACTGGTTATCAAAATTCCGTTTCAAGGGAAAAACAATTGCAACTCAAGTTTGATACACTTGATGTTAATTCTTTCAAGAAGATAAAAGCTTTAAACGCGGAAATTTCTGATTTACAAAACCAACTTTCTAAACAAAAAACAGCTTATACCAATCTTGAAAAAGAAATGGATGAGTTGAAAAAGGACTTTGCAAAGAAAGAAGACAAACTTTTGGCCGAAATCGTAGAGTCAGAACACATGATTGCACATTTAGAAGAATTAGTGGTTAAGTCGGGTCAGTCAAGTCAAACAATGAAAATGATTTCAAATCAAACTAATCCGATTTACCATACGAAACATAAAGTGGCTCTTGGTAACAACACCCCCAGTAATCTCAAGAAAGCTCAGCAAGAACAGAATGTTTTGTATAATGGTAATGTGATTTACACTAAACATGATCCTCCCGTCGTTCGGGATTCTGTGCAAACGATAGAACATGTCGAAGAGAGCATTTCTAAAATCAAACAAAAGGATTTGAAACCCATTGATTACAACAAATTGAACAAACTTTCGGGAATTACTTTTGTTCCACAAAAAGAACCATCTGTGTTTTCCATAAAACAACCATTCTCAAAAATGTTTTCTAAGAAAGCAATTGTTTCCAAATCTCTTTCAAAAATGGAACAAATGTCTTCTAACAACACTTTTAATACAAGTGAGGCTAGAAACATTCTGGATGACGTTAAAAAGAGAATTCAAGAACTTCAAAATATTGTTAAATCTAAAACTTCCATCGATATTAACAACTGGCATTCTAGTTTTCACATCGAACAGAAAAACGTGTTTCAAAACGAAATTACTATCCCACTGAATAACATCAGCGCGATGGTAAAAAATTTCGAACAAGTTTTCTTAAAAGAAACGGCCGACTTTGTCAAGGACCACAAATCCCTGGTAAACGAAGCTAATGATACTCGTGAAAACATGAATGTTTTGGAAAACCTAAATGATTCTCTCTTCGAAGCTGTTATGACCACTGACATTATGTCCATCATTTTACAAACATACTCTGTTCAAGACGATGAAAGACTGAGAGCTGAGACCTCCGAAATTGTTTCCAAATATGAAAATGCTCTTATAAAGCTTGAAAAAGAAAATGTGTCATGTTTTAAACAACTTGATCGAAAAAAGGAAGAATGCAAGTATGACAAACTGTCGTATGAGCGTGCTTTCAAGAACATGAAAGAGCAAAATGATCTTTTGAGGGCTCAGCTTGAAAGTCAAAAAAGGAAGGGTGAGGAAACTAAGTTTGCAAAACCATCGACTTCGGAGAAACCAAATGTTCCAAATATGGTTCAAAAACCAAAAATGTCGATTTCACGGTTTGCTCCAAAAGTCGATGAGAAAAAGGATTTGACAAAACCAGTCACTCCAACACCCTTGCCCAAGAAAATTGAAAATGAAAAGATTGTTGATAAAGGAAAAGCGGTTGTCGAAACACCAAAAGTTCTAGCACCTGGCCTTTTTAGGATTAGTCCCACTAATGCGTCTGCCTCCACTTCTAAGACAAATGTGTGCAAAAAGGATAATTCTAAAGAGTCTAGTGATGCTAAAAAGGACAACAATATAAATCCTAATGTGTGTGCCTCGACTTCTACAGGATTAGACATCACCTCTAGGAGCAGCAGACTAAAGCCTAGGAGCAATACAAGGAACAATAGAGTCTCGCCTGTCTCTAAGAGTAGTTGCAAGAATAAAGTGGAAGAAGTAGAAGAACACCCTAGGAATTTATCGCTTTATAATAAGAGACATATTTCATCTGAATGTAATGTCGAGAGTACTGGTTCTAATGCATGTAATGACTCTGTTTGTTTAATATGCAAGAAATGTTTAATTAATGATGTTCATGATGAATGTGTTTCTAAGAATGTGAGTGTTACGCCTGAACAGAAGAGTGTTTTGAAAGGTCCTAGTGCAAAATCTAGATTTGTTGGAAACCTAATTAAAAGAATTAGGAACACCACTAATAGTCGTACGCCTAGGAACTATCTTAAGCATTGTGTTTGGATTCCAACGGGTAGAGAATTTATACTCAAGGATGGCAAATTAGAAATAGTTCAAGCTAAACAAGTAGCAACTGTCTATGAGTGTGATTTTGCTTGTACCCCTAACCCCATGGAACCAAATTCAAATCGGTTTCCAAATACAAACTCTTCTGTTATTGGCAGGTTATCGAAATATGTCTTTGGATCGTCGACTCGGGTTGCTCCAAGCACATGACCGGGAATTTAAAGCTGCTGATCAATTTCATATGGAAATTCATGGGAACTGTACGCTTTGGAAATGATCATGTAGCAGCTATCCTGGGTTTTGGAGATCTTCAGTTTGGGAATTTTTTGATCACTCGAGTTTACTACGTCGAAGGGTTGGGACATAATTTGTTTTCAGTTGGGCAGTTTTGTGATGCAGATTTAGAAGTTGCATTCAGGAGAAACACGGTTTTCATAAGAAATTTGGTTGGTGATGATCTCTTAACTGGCAATCGTGGTACAAACTTGTATGCTATCGACATCAACCAAATGGCTTCTACATCACCAATTTGTCTTATGACAAGGGCAACCGAAACTAAGTCCTGGCTGTGGCATAGACGTTTATCCCATCTCAATTTCGACACCATCAACAAGTTAGCCAAAGACAACATCGTCACCGGACTTCCTAAGTTCAAATACACCAAGGAACACCTTTGTCCATCATGCGAACAAGGAAAAAGTAAAAGAGCATCATATAAACCCAAAACCGTACCTAGTTCGGAAGCAAGGTTACATTTGTTGCACATGGACTTATGTGGCCCAATGAGAGTTGAAAACATTAATGGTAAAAAGTATATTCTTGTTATCGTTGATGATTATTCAAGATATACTTGGGTAAAGTTTTTGAGATCAAAAGACGAAGCACCAGGCATCATCACCTTTCTGAAGCATATTCAAGTTCTACTTCAAGCTCCAGTAAGGATTGTAAGAACAGATAATGGCACAGAATTCACAAATCAGGAGTTAAGAACCTATTTTGAAGATGTTGGAATCACACACCAAACATCAGTTGTTAGAACTCCACAGCAGAATGGGGTAGTTAAAAGAAGAAACCGAACTCTTGTGGAAGCTGCTCGCACAATGCTAATCTATTCTAGTGCACCACTATTCTTATGGGCTGATGCTGTAGCCACTGCTTGTTTCACTCAAAACCGATCCCTAATCCATCCAAGATTCAATAAAACCCCATATGAGCTTGTGAATAACCGGAAACCTGACATCTCTTACCTTCACGTGTTTGGCGCTTTGTGCTATCCGACGAACGACAGTGAAGATCTAGGAAAGTTGAAAGCTAAGGGTGATATTGGAATCTTCATTGGATATTCAGAAAACTCGAGGGCATTCAGGGTGTATAATAGAAGAATGAAAAGGATTATGGAGATGATGAATGTGAAGTTTGACGAGATTTCACAAATGGCTTTTGAGAGATACGCTCTAGAACCCGCGCTTAATCCGATGGCTTCTAATCAAACCAGATTAGGACCCGCACCAAACAGTCAGACTTCTGGACACATCAGTTCAGGACTCGTGCCTCAAGGAGCTCAATCAACAAACACGGAAAAACCTTCAGAACAAGAACTGGAAAATTTCTTCGAGTTAATGTTTGATGAATATTATGGTGGAACTTCGACAAATGCATCTCCACAACATTCCGCTGCACCTGCTCAAAACCATCAACCACCACCACCATCACAAGATGCATCTACAACAGTTGAAGCTGAAGCACCAACGACCTCAACATCATCAACATCTACTCAAGCAACTCCAGTTATTGAATCTGTTCTACCAATAGTTGATGAGCAAAATCAAAACACAAATTTTCAAGAAGAACCTACTACTAATTCAAACGATGTTGCGTTAGAAGAAGAAGAAGCATTTGAAAACCCGTTTGCATCAGACTCTGCTGAATCTTCTTCAAGGTTACATGAACCGTCTAACACACATACGTTAAACCCAAGGTACCCTTCTACGTTTCAATGGACAAAAGACCATCCGTTAGTACACGTTATTGGTGATCCTTCAATGCCAGTTCAGACGAGGAGACAACTTGCCACCGATCTCGAATTGTGCATTTACATTTGCTCAATAAGCACCAAAGTACCTAAGAACATTCGGGAAGCAATGGCAGAAAACCCATGGATTGAATCGATGCAGGAGGAATTTCTTCAATACCTGTTACATGATAGTTGGGAACTTGTTGAACGACCACTTGATAAACGAGTTCTTGACCTCAAGTGGTTATGGAAGAACAAACTGGATGAGGAAATGACTGTAATTCGTAACAAAGCTCGTCTCGTGGCTAAAGGATATCCATAAGAAGAAGGGATAGATTTCAAAGAATCATTAGCGCCTGTAGCTAGACTTGAAGCAGTCCGGATTTTCTTAGCCTATGCAGCTCACAAAAACATCACAGTCTATCAGATGGACATTAAGACAGCTTTCTTGAATGGAACTCTGAAAGAAGAAGTGGTATCACATACTACGTCTACAAGCTTAAAAAGGCCATTTATGGTTTAAAACAAACTCCAAGAGCGTGGTATGACGAACTCTCATCTTTCTTGCTCAATAACAATTTCACCAAAGGAACAGTTGATGACACCTTGTTTATCAAAAAATTCAAAGATGACATTTTGATTGTTCAGATTTACGTGGACGACATTATCTTTGGGTCCACTAATCCGAATCATTCAAAACATTTTGAAAATCTCATGAAAAGCAAATTTGAAATGTCCATGATGGGGGAACTAAAATTCTTTCTTGGTTTACAAATACATCAATCCCCTCGTGGTATTTTTATCAATCAAGCTAAATATACTATAGAGATTTTGAAAAAACATGGTATGGAAAACTGTGATTCCGTTGGTACCCCAATGGTCACTTCACCAAAAATAGGTGCTGATTTGTTTGGGAAACCCATCGATCCGAAGAAATATCGGAGCATGATCGGTTCTCTCATGTACCTAACTGCTAGCTGACCCGATATTCAATTTGTTGTATGTTTGTTAGCACGGTTTCAGGCAAAGCCTACCGAACTTCACCTCAAAGAGGTTAAACGGATCTTTCGGTACCTACGAAGCACCATTAACATGGGACTTTGGTATCCGAAGGATTCGGAGTTTAATCTAACAGCATTTTCAAATGCAGACCATGCCGGTGATCAAGTTACAGCAAAGAGTACATCAGGTGGAGCACAATTTTTGGGTGAAAAGCTAGTAAGCTGGTCGTCAAAGAAACAGGATTGTACTGCGCTATCAACCGCCGAAGCCGAGTATGTGTCTCTATCTGCGTGTTGTGCCCAAGTTCTTTGGATGCGGACACAGCTCACAGATTATGGCTTTACTTTTGACAGAATACCTACGTATTGTGACTCAAAAAGTGCCATAGCCATCTCGTGCAATCCCGTACATCACTCTAAGATGAAGCATATTAAAGTCCGCTACCATTTCATCAAAGAACATGCGCAAGAGGGTACTGTTGAATTATTTTTCGTTAAGACTGATTACCAACTCGCCGATCTATTTACTAAAGCCCTTCCAAAAGAAAGGTTTGACTATTTAGTTCGACGAATTGGCATGCGAAGCCTAACTCCTGAGGAGCTAGAACGTCTTCTCGAATCTTCTTGAAAAATGTTTTCAAAATCGCTTCGCTGTAAATATTTTTTGAAAAAACAAAATACAAAATGTGAAAAACCAACAAAAACAAAATACAAAAATATAAAATTTTCAAGAAAAATACAAAAACAATATAAAATCAAAAATCCAAAAATATTCTTCTCACGACATGTCTCTCGTATAAATCAATATTCTGTACGTTTCTAGAAATGTCATTCAAAAATGATACGGACATGTACAGATGCTTGAACGGGAGTTCTTTAAAATGTTTTTCTAAAACATGTCGTTTCTCAAAAATTTCTTCACAATGGCTTTCGTATACTTCTGTACGAAACCCGTGCTTCAAAGTGAAATCTTTTCAACATGGGTCCGGGTATAATAACTCGAAAAGATTTCAAATAAGGACCCGAATGATGACTTCTGATTATTTCAAATCATGGACTCGTATTTTCTAGGACGAAATCTTTTTCAAAAAGTTCGAGTCTAAACAAACGAAAAAGACTTCAAACAAAAACTCGTTTTTCAAAAATAGAAATCTTGAGCACTTTTTCAAGATTCGTCAAAAGATTTTTCAAAATCTTTCAAATGAGTGCTCAAGATAACTCCCTCAAAACCCTTAATTGATTTTAAAAATGTGCTATCATTAAGGGGGAGTACAAAAACAAAATGTTCCGAATTCATGCAAAATGAAATCTGTCTATCTCTCCAAAAAGCTTTTTCTTAATCAGTTGATATCAAAAATATCACGATATGCTATTTTTGAGGGGGAGAAGACATGATTAAAATGTAATCAAAGATGTTTAAAGCTTGTGACTGAATCTCAAAAGAGCTAGACTCAGAATGTACCAATGAATTGACGAAGCTTAAAATGTCAGTAATCGAAAAGACTTGTCCTGGACGGGTAATAATTTCAAGCTAGTCTAACTAGTGATGTAAGCGTGTCTCGAATAGGACTTGTCTGAGTAGAATGTACCATATCGAGAGACTTTCTTTGGACTTGACCAGGACGGGTAATAACTTCAAGCTAGTCTAACTAGTGATGTAAGCGTGTCTCGAATCGGTCATGTTCACTGAAAGTGGATCAATTCAAAAAGTGCAAACTCCTCACGCATGTGCAAATTTCCTAAAAAATTCATGAGCACATGTGAAGGGGGAGTCCTTCAAAAGAAACAAAAACTCTCAAAGTGTCAACAAAAATGTGTTTATATTCATAAACACTTTGAGAGATTTTCAATCAAAGGTTTCATGGTAATTATAGGATTCATGGAGTTATAAGGTGACTAAGGTTAGGGAAAACCGTCCTATGATCCGCCAGAGCCTGAGGGATCTACCCAAGGACAATTCCAATAGATTAGAATTAGAAGTCCTTAGGTATCCTTGAAAAAAAAAGGAGAAAATGAGAAAGGAGAAAGAAGGGGTTGAAGAATTAAAAAGAAAAGTTATGAAAAAGGGTGAAAAGAAATAGCCCTCCATATGTTCAACCTTAAGGCAGACACCGGGTTCAATTCATATGCTACTGGTTGTTACTAAGGTGACACCGGTATTGAAGATAAAGACGTCATGGACCCAGTGACGCACTGCACTAAACCTTCTAGCCACTCAAGTTCTCTTAAAAGAGCTTGTTTCATTCTCACGGGGAACCGGCATAATCTATCGACCTGTCTCTTAGAGATGGTTGATATTGAAGCAGGAGACCTCTCCCTAATCTCCGCATAGGAAACCAAATGTGCACTTATCGAGTCTAGAGCCCCGAGATTCATCAAAAGATCTCATAGGAACACATGATATTTCTACACTGGTTGTTCATCATTAAGGACGCTAGATGTAAACTTTAGAGTCCTACGCAGATCTTAGCAATCTGCCAAGAACGTTTATGAGAGGAATTACTTATGTATATTCTCAATGATTGAACGGAAATTCCTGCCAGGGTCAACATCATACAGCCCTGACAGCAGGTCACTTCGGTAATTCTCTATGGGTTACGCTAAGTGTTCGCGATGATTTCAAAAGGTCTACAGTCGTGGAGTGATCCCCAGCGACTCACCCAGTCATTGAGCTACTTAGTAGGTCTCGTAAGCTCTTTCGAGAGTATCTGATATGGGAACGGCCATGGTAAGGGTTAGAAGGAGTCTTCACACTATGCTGTTGACGATCTCTAATTCCTTATCTATAAGTACCGGTTGTTTATTGCTAATTGTTTACCTGCAGATATACATCATCTCCATGGCGAAAGATTCCACATGCTCATACATGCATCAACAAAGTCAAAGGAAAGTTCTCACAAAGATCAAAGGATAGCAACAGTCAAAGAAAGATTCTACGCCAAAAAGAAGAATCTACAAAGTAAAGTGACAAAGATCAACGTGAAAGAACGGGAATAACAAATGTATGTATGACAAGGACTTAAGACGTATGAGCATGTTGGAATGGCAGACAACCACCACAAACACAGAAGTGACGAAAGGCAGATGACATCATTGGATCATATCAACATCGATGAAAAAAGAACAATGAACAAAGTACTATGACTCATCTAATGATTCTTAAAGACGTCAAGAGCTATGTATGTTAAAGTATGAAGACAAAGATGATGACGTCGCGCAACCTTCAATGACCAACACTTAGGGGGAGATTGTTAGCATCGTATTTTATTTATAAAAAGTGTCGGTCATTAACGTATTGTTATAGGTTGCCTTAGAATATCATTATGATGAAGTTTAGGCTTAGTATTCATGTTTTGTGAAAGTCTAAGGGCCATTAGTGTAATAATGTATAAGATAGATGATGCCCTAGACTTCATGTATAAATACTCTTGTAAACCTCATTTGAGAGGTTGGTTCTCTTAGTGATTCTATTAGTAATATCAAGGTTAATATTCCACACACTAGAGTTCCCACTCACTCTCTCTCTCTACTTACTTTCTCTCTCTAGGTTTAGGCTTGATTCAATAGTGATTTAGGTTGTTCTATGGTCCTACATTTTTATATTTTTATTAATTCTCTTTTAGGTTAAAGTAATTTTAGAAATTTTTCCAGATTTTTCTTTTGTTTTTAGTGGTATTTAGAATTAATTTTAGTTTAATTAATTATTAATTAATATTAAGTAATTAAATAGCATAATTATATTTTATAAAGTACAACCTAGTTTTTATAATTTTTCTAGCTTTTATATAAGTTAAAACATTTTTATAAATTTTTCTATAATTTATATTGTTCATTTTCTATTTTTTATAATATAAATAGTTTAATTGGTAATTAATTAATAATTAGAGTAATAATTAGTAAATTAGCTTAAAAATATATAAAATCAACTTTTTATAATTTTTTAGGATTCCTATGATGGTTAATTAGATTTGTAAAATTTTTCTTAATTTTCTAAGCCTTTTTAGTATTTTTTTTTTTAATTCTAATTTGTTTAATTAGTTAATAAATAGATAATTATAATTAATTAATAATTAATAATTAAATAGTGTAAAAATAATTTTTCTTTTTCTTAAAATTTTCTTTATTTGTTAGGATTGTAAAAATAATACTTTTACACTTGTAACCTTTTCCGTCCATCAGTTGTACTTTCTGTTTCGTTCGTCTGCGTACATTTTTAATTAAAACGTATGTTTTTAGGTTTTAGTTCAAATCTTCTTAATCCCAATTCCCGTAATCAATCACGTAGCTTTCCTAAGCTATTTCTGTTAATAAATTCCAAATAATTCTCATAACAAAGCTTTTCTGTGAATAATCACCCGATCACAAAGCACGCTCAGTCACAATTCACACCTTGTCGGGATTTAACGACCTGGTGATACCTTATATTACCCGGAGCATTGGTCTAGGATCTTTAACTTTTTTGACCATTCCTTGGTCAATTTAAGTTGACGGTTTAGCATCAATCAGTGCCCTGTTCCCGGTCATATGTAGGGTACACCCCGAGTCGAGGTACCAGAGGCACACTTGGACAAGCTGCACATCAAAGCAAGACACAGAAAATTGGGAATCCGCTGATAAAGTGGTTCCACGTAGTTGGACAGTAAAGAATGCACGCCTAAAGGATTAAATTCAGAAACAGGTGGTATGGTAGGTGATTCTTGCTTCTTAACTGGTTGCCATCTATACCCTACGTGTTTAAACACTCTTCCAGTAGGAACCCACTTAAAGCATGATCTAGGGTTTGAGTCATAGTGATCTAGATTCTTGCCCTTAGGAATCATTGGCTTTTTTTTTATGCTTAGTGTTTCTTGGCTTCGATGTATTAGTCCTAGTGGTCTTAGCATTCATGTTCACATAATTCATATGAGTATGCAAACTTTTATCAAAAGTCGAATTAAGAGGAACAAAATTAGAACAAGTATTCATGCTATTAGAAGCAACAGATCCATGCATTTTAATGTTATTACATTCATCCATTCACCTAGAGCGTTTTTTATTGAAAGCATTAAAATATCTAGGTTTATCTACAACTTGAGGTTGAGAGGCTCTAGTCTTCCAAGCGTTATTCTTAAGTGGTCTCTCCCTGTTACAAGTAGTTTCTAAACCTGGATTAGCAAGCAATTCATGTTGAACTAATTTCTGTTTCTTATGGTTCTTAGACATGTGTTTCCTTGACTCTTTGGGATTCTTTTCTACTGGGGGAGGAGTCAAAGAACACACTGGTGCATCTGAAGGTGTATCCTTGCTAAGTAATGCTTGCATCCTAGATTTTTCTAATTCTTTCTTATATAGCATATCATTTGTGCCATAAGGTTCACGCTTAGAAGTAGAAGCAACATTGTACATACCAGGAGCAATTACTTTAGGATTAGTTAAAACCTCTTTATGTTTTGGCTCAAGAACATGAGTTTGTTGCTTTGAAGATGCCAAAAATGTTGGTTGATTTGAAAAGTATGAAAGATTTGCATTTTCCAACTGGCGTTTTGAAGCAAACTCAATATTCTTGGTTTTTGTCAAATCAAGCACTTTAGATTTGAGTTCCTCATTCTCTTTTAAGATTAGTTTCAAAGAATTTTCGCAGAAAAGCTTGTCATTCTTGTTTTCTTCAATCTTTCGTTGCCAATTTGATTCGAATATCAAAGATTGTTTTTCAAGTTTGGCAAACGAATTTTCAAATTTTTCATTTTGACAAGACAATTCCTCGTTCAACTCAACATTCTTTTGCAAACACTGTTTTAGACTCTCTTTTAAAGCAAGGTTTTCCATTTCAAATGACGTTTGTTGATTTTCTAAAGTCGCAATTTTCTCCTCATTTAGTGCGAATGCTGGTTTGATTTATTCGAATTGATTTTGAAAATATTCCTTTTGAATGTCCGAGTTTAAGAAAATAATATCGTATTCATCTTCAAGAGATGTTACGTATTTCAAATCATTTTGCATTTCAGTCATCAATATCTCTTCAAAGACTTTAAGTTTATCATCAATACTTTTCACGGGAGGCTCGATAAATAATTTTATCTATTTCTTAACTTCCCTTGAGACATCTATTTCATAGGAATTACATCTCACAAGTTCATCAGTTGTGAATTCTTGCTTCTCACGAATAGTTCTTAGCGATAAACTTATTTGATTCATGAGATGACAAAAGGTTTTTCTTGCTAAACTCTCATAATTGCTAGAGAGATATGGATTGACCGTAGGTACATCCACATGTTTCATAGCATTTGTTGGTTTTCGTTCAAGAGTATTTTCTTTATTAATCACCCCATAATCAGAAGTAAAATAAGAGAAATTGGTTTTCTTTTGTTTGACCATTAAACGTTTTTAGTTTTCCTCATTTGAGATGTCATTTGGAACAAACATGTAATCTTTGAATGTGTCACGTCTCATGTAGTCAGAATTATACAAACTTGGTGCTTTACGTTTGACCATTTCAAGATAAGAAGGGTTAGAGAAACTAAGTCCCGGTCTTAAATCCAAAATAGGATCAGATTTAGGAAGATACATGTGCATTGTCTTAGGAGTCTGACCAGTAGTGCGAATTTTCAATTCAGCTTTAGTTAATCGTTAGATACAATTAGCTTTCTCATCTTTAATTTTAGAAACTTCATTTTCAAGATTCTTTTTGCCATTTTCAAAATTTGTGATATTTCTCTTAAGAGAAAAAATCTTATCTTGTAAATCTTGAATTTGTCGTTTTAGCACTAAAGGCCGTTCAGACTTCTCTTCGTACAACATGTCCTTGATTTTCTTTTCTAAGGAAGCACTTTTATCTTGTTCAAGTTTTATCAAGTTAGCATAATTTGTTATCTGTGTTTGAATAGTGGCACATTTTTGAAGCATATCAACATGATCTTGACTTGTTGATACATGATTACTATTGGTAGTATTAGCAGATAACATAGGTGTAGCACTTGTAGATGTTGCACTACTTGTGTTAACTTGAGTTGTCATGCTAGTGGTACTAATATGATCATTTATAAATTCATCAAGATCATCATTATCACAGTCATCAAAGATGTGTACCTTGTTTCCAAGAGTGTCACCATCTTTAGCATCTGTGTCATAGCTAGGAGTTGAATCACCATCATGAGCTTCAAAAACATCCACCTTTTCTAATGAGGCCATGAACACCATGTTTGTTTCCAACAATTCTCCTTCATCATCATTATCCATCATGAAATCATTTTCTTCAGCATTGAGAATTTTACCCTTTCCTTCCATGTCAGCCAAAATCATCTTCTGTCTGTAGTATGTTCTGTCACGCACTTTACCATTTGGACAATTCTTAGCAAAATGACCTTGTTGCCCACAGCCAAAGCACTTTGGTTCCTGTAAATCTTGACCAGTTTCAACTTTGTCATTTCTCTGAACACCTTGACGCACAACTTCTCCTCTAGGTGGAATTTCTTGTCATTTGTTCAAAGCAGTTGGTGCAGAGGTGGTTCTAAGATTGTTGTTTGTTGGACGTTTGTAGAAGGACCTCTAGATTTGTTTTCCAAGAAGTGGAAGGTTTTGAACAATCTTATTGAGTTCAGCATTGGCAGGATCTTGATTGGACTCAATTGCTTCTTCCACTAGAGTGAAATGAGATTCATTGTTGGAGCTGAAGGAGGATTGGTTTTTATGATATTTTGACACAAGAGCAAGTGGATCAACAAAAGGTGTTTGTGTGGTGAGTTGAGTTGACTGTTCCTTTTCCTTTTCTTTACGTTTTTTTATCAAGAATGACATTGACTTCAACCTGATTATGTTTCAGCAGATCAAACAAGTTGTTGATATCTTTGGCAGTTAAGTCTTGGTTTTGTCTGATAGCAATAGTGAAACGTCTCCATTCTGGTTGAAGGTTTGTGAGAAACATGGTATTGTGTTCAATGTTTGATCGCTTGAGGTTATGACAGTTCATTTCATTGATAAGTTTGTTGAATCGAATGTAAGCATCTTCAAGACTTTCTTCTGGAAGTTGCTTGAAGGATTGGTAATTCCATAAAGCTAGAGTTTGTTGAGTCTGAGTACCAACGTTTGCACCTTACATTAATCTCTTCAAGGCTTTCCAGAGATCATGTGCAGTAAGATTGCTATCAATGGCATTGTAAATGTCATTGCTTAGTCCATACAGAATTAACTTTTTGGCACAGATATCAGCTTCAAATTGAGCAAGTTCAGTTGGGCTTAAGTCATCTTCAGTTTGCAGTCGTGTCTTACCCTCATTAGCAGTATCAGGAATATCCTTCATTACATACGGTCCATTCTTGATGAAGTTAATCAACAACTTACGTTCTTTGTAGTCCATAATAACATTCATGAACCTTGAAGACCATTGAACATAGTTTCGCCGATATAACATGGGAGTTCTAGCATCACTCCCTGCAGTCAATGCATCTTGAGTAGTAGACATTGTGATAATGGATCTTTGATATGAGATGTTGTTTTGTTTGAGTGAGGTGTTTTAGTTTGTTTGAGTTGTGATGGTTGAATGTTTGGAGAATTGATCTAGTGCAATGAGTATGATCAAAGTCTTTTACAAATTTTAAATCTTTTTGAGGGATTTGTTAAATTATAAAAGTCTTTAGGTCAACGTGTCGCAATAGAGTCTCATGAACAATAACTATCGCAGCTTCTGGTGAAAATTGGGCAGAGTTTCCTTTCGTAAAAGGTGGGTAACAGTAAATCTCATAAGATCCAATGTCGCAGAGTCTTAAAAGTATCACACATATACAAGAGCTATCATAGAAGTCTAATGTGATATGAGCAGAGTTTTCTTTCATAAATAGTGGGTAACAAAAACTTTTGCAGAGAAAGTATCGCAACCAAGTCTTTCGTATCACACAAACTCTTATCACAGACAACTATCGCGGAGACCACAACCCTTGTATCACGGCCTAAACCCTTGTAACGCGAACAAAACAATGCAAACAAAATCTTAACCCCTACTTTTACGAGTAAAAAGTACACTTCTTCAAAAACTTTAAAACCACAAAAATCAGCCTAGATCTTCACTAAATACTTAGAAACTATGAATATAATGATGAAAAACTCTTTCTTTTTCATAAATAAGTTATCCTAACATATGTATAACAAGATTAACCACGTAAATGAGTAATCTAATCATTACGAATGAAGCATAAACTATTTTAGAGAGAGAAAGTGGAACACCAAGAAAAACAAAGCTTCTAAAGACAAGAGAAGATTTAACAACACTAAAACAATCACTACAAGAAACAACGATTCATATTTGGCTCTTGATACCAATTGTTGTACCAATATTACCACGTCTACAACTAATCTAAATATAAAAAGTGTGTGTGAGCACTTTAGAGAGAGAGAGAGAGAGAGAGAGAGAGAGAGAGAGAGAGAGGGAGAGAGAGAGAGAGAGAGAGAGAGAGAGAGAGATATATCAAAAGTCTCGCATTGCTAGAACATAGAACACACACCTCATAACCCATGAGGTAGGGGGTATTTATACCTAACGTCTAGCCAAGCCTCCATCGCGGATATACAAGTTCCGCGATGGTAAACTTGTGTCGCATACAACTATTATTACACAACATACCCTATACTAAGATAAAATATAAATAGAAGTCCCTAACTAATGATTTACACTTTTCGTGTTTTAACACTTGCACCTTCTGGATCAGAGCCTGCGAGGGACGCAAGCCTACTACTTCTATACGCTACTTGTGATCTGCAATAAGACAAATAACACGCTTGGGTTAGACGGATCGCAGGGGTAGACCCTGCGAACCGACTTCGGTGTGAGAGTAAGTCATCCGTATGCGATGGTAAGGGTTTATAGAGAGAAAGTAGAAAGTGAGTAAATGACATACCTCAAATGGACAAGTGAGTCGGCTATGTTGGCATCAATATTACGATATTTAATCTAAACATCCTCTTCATGTTTTGATGCTGACAAAGATGTAAGTTACAACATATAACGTAAAATGCTTAAGTTACTTGTGATCACAATTCATCTATGCATTCATACGTCAACAAGCCTCGACATCTCAACGTCTCGAGTATGCTTCAACAATCACTTAAGGTATGTATAAACAAATGTCTAATACATTTTATGATCAAAGGGAGTTTTATTTAAACACTACAAATTATATAAAATGATATAAATATTTTATATACTTAGAAAAACACTTTTGGTAATTAAAGAAAAATGTTTAATTCATAATAAATATATGAATTCAAATTTTTAGCCAAAAACAGTTAAAATTTCACTAGATAAGCCTTCCACAGAAAAAGACAAGAAAACTTTCATTTTCGTCTGGGCGGCCCCCTTAATTTTAAGGGGGCCGGCATACAATTAAGGGGGCCGGCACGCTCCATTTTGTCAGAATTGTCAGAAACTTTTGTCTATAAATACTGGTTCATTTCTGCCATTTTTCCACACCTTTTGCACGAAAATTTTCAGTCTCAATCCTTTCTAAACACACTTCTAAATCCTTTGATCATAAGTTTATTAGTTTTTGTTTCAAGTGATTCAATCCCTTATCACTCAAAGTGCAAGAGAAGAATCCTCCATATCATAAAGCCAAAGATGTATTAGAGTCTAGTTAGTGTTGATGTGAAGTTGTGAGTTATGTATGTATATGTAATAAGTAGATCAATATGATCTTACTTAGTAGTGAGTCAATGAGTGAGTAAGAAGTAGTGGGAAGAAGTAGTAGTGTGGAGAAGTCATGTAGTTGTGAAGATGTAGGTGTGTGAATAAGTAGTGGAGTTTAGAAGAAGTTGTGAAGTAGTGAAGAAGTCGTGAAGAAGTCATGAAGTCGTGTAGAAGTTGTGTAGTGATCAAAGTCGTGTCGTGAGATTGGTTCTAGCTACTATTAGAACTCGACATTTAGCTTAGTGTTGTAAATTGGTATAAGCAAAAGTTGTGTATGGTTTTCTCCGCCAAAAGGGAGCTTGTCGTGAGATTGGTTCTAGCTACTATTAGAACTCGACATTTAGCTTAGTGTCGTAAATTGGTATAAGCAAAAGTTGTGTACGGTTTTCTCTGCCAAAAGGGAGCTTGTTAAGTAGTGAAGAAAACTCTCGAGTAGGTGACTCGGGGAGTGGAGTAGGGCAAGGAAGGTGTCCTTGTAGCCGAACCACTATAAATCTTCGTGTCCGGTTTGCATTTCCTTTCTCTTATCTCTTTTCATTTATTCTTGCATTTATCGCTTTACATCTATGCTTGCCTATATGTCTTAATTGTTGCTTATATAGTTGTGATGATTGATTGTGTTGTACATAGAAGTTAATATTGTGATTGTGTGTATAATTATATGATATGGTCAAATAGATTATTATTCACACTTCTCATATTAAGTTTAACTTGATAGATAATTTGATACAAAACGTTTTAAGATTTATAAGGAAAACGTATTCACATAAAGATCGACCAAAGCTCACATATATAATTGATCATATTGATTATATGTTGTTTTCATACTAAACTCTAATTGAAGGTTTTTCAAACAAACAATTGAATAAATTCTAATCAACATTTTGAAACAAACTTTTTATAAACAAAAAGAGGGGAAAACTATTCACCCCCCCCCCCTTCTAGTTTTCCATAGGCTATTTATAAGCAAACCCTAGGAAGGACCTAGATTTGCCACATGTCATGATGCGATTGGTCAAGAGGGAGCATATTCTCTATAGCCAGAAGGGAGCATATTTATGATGATCATAATGATCGAGTAAGTTCAACCAGTGATTAGTTGTTTTTGTCAAAATGACATTTTCATGGATTAACAAGTTTGATTTAACACTTATGTCTGTAGTACTTGAATGTGTGGGTAACAAGCTCAAGAACCAATTGCAATACTGAAAACTCAATTGTTTATAACTTAACAAGAGCTGATTTCTCCAACCAATTGATCAAGATACATAGACATATTTCGAAAATTATATAATACCAATTGGTTCTTTCGACCTTTTCCAATTGACAAGTATAATCAAAAGTGATAAACAATGGATGAAGAGTTTAGAACACAACAAGGTTTCAACATAAACAAGAAATCAAATGAGATCATATCACAACCAATCACTTTATTATATTAACATATCCAAGCAACCATAAGGAGTTTAGCCTAACATGGCTTTAGTAATCATGCTTACAGTGATTGATTCGTTTGCAATGAGAGACATACTTCCTAAATTAGTTACAATGATTGAGCTACCGTCACTAGCGATCACTATAACAATACCAAGGTAGTACTTCAACGTATTTAGAAATTTGGCTTCACTTGATCACTCCAATTGATGTAATTCGAATGGTAAAGAATTAACAGAGCTTTTGTAATAGTTGGGATGAGACGTGTGTTGATGGAGATGGATTGAGGCTCTATTTATAGGCTACCTGTGACTGATCATATTCTAAAGTATGCCGCACTTGAGGCAAGACCGGCAGGATTCACTTGTGATACTGACGGGCTTTAATAGTTTTTTTGGCGCCAAAGAGTCATTAATTTAACTAAAGATCACCACACTTAATTCTTGAGATTGTCGTACTTTACGATGCTGACTCACTTTGTATAAGATTTATTACGCCTCCCGTAACCGGCATACTTTTAGAGAAAGGTCGGCGTGCTTCTTCTCTTTATTAGGCATTACTTTGCTCTAGCATCGACTTGGCTTAGATGCTTACATTTTATCTTGGTTCTTGAAGTTCTTTGTCGATTGGACCTGAAATGTATTTTCATGCAATTAAGTATCGAAAGTCCATAGAATCTATTAAGAAACTAACAAATAACGCTATATAAAATATGTATAATTGGAGCGTCATCGGAGCTTTATGCGAATGGATATATTTCGAGTGTATATCTTCGGAGGGTAAGCTCCGAGATAGGAGATGGGGTACACAACCAAACCCCATATCATCTTCTTTCTTCAAATGATATTCCTCTTAGATATCTTGGGATATATAGTCTTGTTTAATGAATAATTGAAAGCTATAATTTTCTTCAAATCTCTAACTATATATACCTTCTTTTCATCAAGATTCATACCAAACTCTTGGTTGATTTCACCATTCTTCAAACGTTCAACACGTTATTCATCTTTAAAACCCAAATCTTTGTCTTCGTAATTCTTCGAAACCACAACTTATTTTGTTGATTCCAATAAAGCTATTTTTTCTTTTGTTTTGCGCACAAACTTGGAGTTCTTAGATTTTCTCAACATGTTCTTCAACAAACTCGATGTTTAATATATATGTTTCAATCTTAACCTTAGCCATTGTAAAATGTACTTTCTCTTCGGATGGAATAATCTCAATTTTCCCTTCCTATAAGAAAAGGTACATATTAAGTTTAAAATAATAAAAAATTTGAACTTCACATCGCCATGATTTTCCTAACTGAATATGACAATACTCCATGTAATCCAATTCACAAAACACTTCACGTTTGTAAGACCTGCCAATACATATTCGCATCTAACAAATATGCGTTCCTCTAACTAGGCAACCCTCAATTGGTAAATTAAAATAGATAACCAATTTTCTCGACACCAAATTCCCAGCACCATATTTACCAATAATTAAAGAAAATACCTTATTACTGATCAAAACTTTTGAATAAAACAATTTGATTGTAAATAATCGAATCTGCATATTCATTCTTTCCTCTCATTCACCAACCTTTCTATTGTTGAACGGATAGTGGTTGCGTGCACAATTATGTACAAAATCTCCTGTGGTTAAACGAATACTTTGACCTCCGTGTATTTTACGCTCTTGATTTTCATAGTTGTTACCTCCACCCAAGAACACGACACTCAGTTTTTATGGATAGTGGAACTCCTCTCGATTTTAGACTTTATTTTGATAAAATTACAATTAATGTGTTCTCCAGACCATACCCCACGAAATTTATGGGTTTTTGAATCTTTAACACTATTTGTGACACCCCAAAGCTCGTTTTTAATTATTAAATTGCCATTGAATAAGTTTGACCATGATTTTATAAGTTGAATGACTATAATTTTATAAGTTGAAGGAGTTAAGTGATTAGTTAGCCAAACCCGATAGTTAAATGATGAGGCGAAAAATGAACCACTTTTGGGGGGTCATTTAAGCCCGGAATTGACTTTATTTGATCAAATATTACCCTAAATCGTTCCTTTTGTGATTTTAGGTACTTTGGGAGAGAAATCTGGAAAAGGAAGCAATTCGGACGTTTTTGGAGCATAAAAGTGAAGAAAACGCTAAAGTCTTAATTTTCCATGCTGGGAACAGTAGGTAACGGCGTCAAGAGCAAATTTCATGAATTTCCATGACGACCCAGAACAGATTTGACGGCGTCACGTAGGAAGGGCGTCAAGAGTAAAAGAGTCATGACGGCCTGGAAGTGTTTAAGTCTTGACGGCGTCAGAAGTGGATCTAGGCAGTCCGAGGAGAGTTTTGGCGGCGAGGTGACGGCGTCACATTGTTTGTCTTGACGCCGTCATACCTGTTTTTCTATATATAGTTTTCTAATTTTCACACATTAAAGAGAGAAGTTTTTGGGAGAAACCCTAAGTACGATTTTGGTGTAACTTTACAGGTTTTTCAAGGGTTCCAACCCCTTGATACCTTGCATGATTAATCAAGATAAGTGTTCTTCTAATTCAATCAATATGTCTATGTGTTGGTTGTCTATATCTTGTTCTTGTCTTAATTCTATCATGCTAGGCTAGATCTATCTTGTGTTTGCTTAGATCTAATGAAACCTAGATGTTAATTATGTGTTGATCACTTGTTTATTCTTGTCTTGGATGAATGATTTATATGTTAGGCTTAAGAAAACTGGCAGATCTCCACTTGGTAACATGCTTGAACGTCTTAAGAAACATGAACCGAGGCGCACTAGGTCTTTATTGGTTGTATTTAATGCATGAGCCACTGTTTACAATCCCTATAGTTGTGCTGGGCATGGTGTAGGAGGAGATAAGAGCTCATAGAATTGGGGAGTTATGTGTGCCACCCCATGAATGGTATTAAGGAATACGATCCGTCATCCATGCAATTATAACAAGTAATTAACGTGTAAAAGATGTCTAGGGAGTAGTGAAATCTAAGTAAACACATTTTCTCCAATTACTGCTCACAACTTTAGTTTAATTAGTTTATTTTCATTTTTTAGTATTTTATTTTGATTGCATCTTAGTATTGGGTTAGTTGAATAGCAACTAATTCCGCCCAAATCCTTCAAACCCCGAGATTTTACTTGCTTTCATAAAAATATAAAAACACAAAAATAATCATCCCTCACCTTTAGAACTAGTATTTAGGCTGTCTAATCCTAGCGACACTATTCCTAAGCTGAACGATCAATCCCCCGGTACTTGTCACTATACTATACTACAACGATCAGGTACACTGCCTGGTGGGGGTTGTAAGCTTCTCGAGATCCCTCGAGAGGTAAAGCCTGTTGCGATTCCCACGCATCAAGTTTTTGGCGCCGCTGCCGGGGGAATAGTTATTGTCTAGGTTAGAATTTCTCTTTATTTGGTCTACTTGCTAGATTCCTTTCTAGTAAGATTTTATTTTTATTTTTTAGTTTTCTTTAGTCTATCTTATTTCTTTGTGCCTTTGTTCGTAACCACCCGACACCATGGACAACGGGAACATCTTTGAACCCGTCATCCCACCACAACAAAACCCACCATTAGAACCCCTTAGGCCCTGAACCTTAGGAGAGTATTCCCGACCTAGCCACCAAGGCTACCGAAACACCATTGAGCTCACCGGAGCCAATGTGACCCCCTTTCGATCCGACACCATCCGGTTGGTGCAAAGCGGATGTGCATTCCATGGACTTCGTTCCGAAGATCCAAACCAACATCTTAAGGACTTCCTCAAAATCGTAGATTCCATAAACCTAGATGTTGCAACTAGAGAGACTACCCGTTTACGCCTATTCCAATTCTCTCTACGGGATGAAGCTAGTCAATGGCTTGAGCGTTTACCCGCGGGATCCATCACCACATGGGATGATCTCACCACTCGTTTCCTTGCTCAATTTTTCCCACCGGGGAGAACTACTAAGCTTAGAAATGACATCTTGATGTTCCAACAACGTCAAAATGAATCTCTTTATGAAGCATGGACTCGTTTCAAGGACTTACTCCAAAAAGTCCCTCATCATGGCATAGATCTTTGGCTCCAAGTCCAAATCTTTTATGACCATATCGACATCTCCACGAGGCGAGCCATTGACCAATCGGCCGGTGGTAAGCTACGTGATCTAAGTGCGGAACAATCATGGGAACTCATAGAAGATCTTGCTCTCTATGACAACGAAAGTTGGAACGATCCCCGTGACTTGAACAAAATGGTCAAGGCAATATCTTTGCCTTCGAACAATTCTGGCACTCCCGACCGTAGGATCATGGAACTTGAAGGTCGAGTCAAGTCTCTCATGAAATCTTACGAAGCTCCAAAATCCTCAAGCCATGTAAGCAGAATCACTTCCACATGTAAATTATGTAATGGCCCTCACGAGACACATAACTGCATGGAGCTTCCAAAACATGCTTATAACGAATTCACATCATCACACGTGGGACGAGGCCCTCGCACTTCTGACGAGGCCTATGAAGCATGGAAGGATAAACCTAATTTCAGAGGATACCAAACGCGGAGCGTATCCTTCAATGACTCTTCACCCCTCACTTGGTCCGAGCATTTTCCCTCATAAAGCACTCCTAGGCAGAGCTGTGAAGACGCCTTGCGAAAGTTCATTCTATCTCAAGAATTACAGCTCTCCACGCTCGAGGCTAAATTTAGACAACAGCAGGCCGATGTGAATAACAAGATTTGTAATCTGTTAACTGCTATCAAAGAGCATGTTGTCAATAAACCTATTCGCGTTGATGAGGTCAAATCTGTTACCGTCATGAGTCCACCAACCTCCCCTGTGAAAATAAAAAGTCCGAGCAAGTTATTCAAACATCTATCTCCTAATGGAAAAGAACCTGTCAAACCCCTAGGACCAATCCACTTCGTAAACACCATCACCACGATATCTACTTCAACATCCAACCCAACCCAACAACAAACTAACAAATTCAGTCGGACAGCTAAAGATGAGACCTCAAGGGTTGACCATGATTCAGCAAGAAAATCTACCAACTCACCCGAGCAATACACCGCGCAGGAATTCGGCAAACCGGATGAAGGGAAAGAGAAATCGGAAGAGCATGGGAGAAACCCAACCATTTTGGGTAAATCTATTATAGAAGAACCCGAGAGAAAAATGGAGAATGTTATTAGTGGGAGTAGCGATAGGACTAAGGAAAATAACCATAAAGTTTTCAAGATCTCCTGCACCATTAAGGAAAAGCTCCTAACCGAGAGTCATATAGATCCTAGCTCTCCAGCCAACCTAATCCCCCTTTCCTTATACCATGAGACTTTCCCAAAACGCATTGCGTGCGAAAGGGTAATGAATAATTTATCAATCAGGGTCGGAGAGCTTGTTTACAATACTAACCTCGCCGTGGTCGATGATATAGACCCTCTCACCAATCAACCGTTAACCAACCTTGTTCTGGGGAAACCATTTATCAATGAATCAGGAGTAATCCTTGACGAGATGGATGGAAGTGTAATGTTCACCAATGGTGTTAAAAAGGTGATTTTTTGTGGGGGAAATGAAGAGGTTTACAAATATCGTCCTTCCCTTGAGGGGAATCTATTCGGATCCAGGAATGGAGAGTCGGGGAAGATAAGGAGGCGTGATCCGAATAATCTCAAAATTCCATGCATGATCGGTCACAAGCATTTTGATAACGTCTACATCAACATATTCATGCCTAAGAATGTTATGTCCCTGTTCCATTACAACAATATCTGTAGATGGGGAATGATTTACAAAGGAGAGAAAGTGGTTGGTAAAGATCATGAAATCCAGGTGTTCGTAGGAAACATGGCATTTACTATGGAATTCACAATTGTGGATAACATAGAAGACTATGTCGACCCCAGGTTATCACAAGTAGTTTTGGGAGCACCTTTCTGTGAAATCACTAATTTAATAGTGGATGACTTGAACGGAATCATGACCTTCACTGATGGGATTAGGAGGATTTCATACCAAACGCCATATAAGAGAAAAGACCTTAAGGAAATCGACTGTGACGGGCTTGATAAGATGAGCTCCCAACTTATCTTGTGTGATGAAGACGTTAGAAGAGGATGTGAGAACATTACTGATTTATCTTGTGGATTCTTTAAGGATGTTGGCAAGCTTGATTCTAAGTATCGAAAACATGTCTTCGAGTTCGAAGACCCGAAGTACTTGAACTATGAAAGCGATACTGATTTAGAAGACGACCTAGAGAGTGGAACCATGATGAGGTCACGTAGTAACCCATGACCTTGAGTCTAGCTACAAGACTCGTAAATAAAGAAAAGCGCTTCTTGGGAGGCAACCCATGTTTTGTGTGATTTTATTTGTTTGATTGTTATTTGCTTCCGTATGCATGTTTTGTTTTTATTGTTGGTTGATCATGTTTCTAAACTAAATAGTGGAAATACTTTACTTTGTTGTTTTGGCCTAGTCTTAACTCCACCTAAAGGTATTTTTGCAAAAGATAAGTGTAAGGGGAAACCCTAAATATGTTTTTAAGAAATAAACCGATCATGATTCTCCACAATATTAAATGAACATGTGTATTCGTATTTGTTAGAGTCAAATGCTTGTATTGAGTCATAATGAAGTTTTGCAGGATTTTCCAGTAAGTAGGACCAAGTTTTTCCAGAAATTTTCCGGAAACTTAACATAAGAATTTATGCAGGTCAATTCTGACGGCGTCAGGGGTTTACTCTTGACGGCGTCAGGAGTTAAAAATCTGGAAATTTTACCGGTTTTATTTTTCTAACGGAGTCTTATGGTTTTTGTGAATTATTAAGTTTTATAATCTCCAGGAGATCTGCAAACTTCATTCCACAAGCATTATATCTTATCTCGTTTTCTAGGATTTAGTAACTTATATAGAATGCCGCCGATTTTACGCGAGGTTGTCTTGTCTATTTTGTCAGGTTTTACAGGTTATGTATGACAAGAAGATGATTTATATTCTGGAAGGGAAGCTTTGATTGTTCATTTTCTTGGAGGAAGATTTAACCTGGCCATCCTATTATCCATACCGAGCGAATCAGGGGAGTATTTGATTTCATTCTCTTTACTTTTTCACTTTTACATTCTTTACTTGAACATTGGGGACAATGTTCATCTTAAGTGTAAGGGGAGGGTAAAAAGATGATACCTTACATATGCACTTTCGCTTGAGTTTGTTTTGTTTGATGGTAGATGTGTAATAAAACTAAGAGAAATACTTGTTAGTGCAATTTTAGCGCCAAATTTAAATTTTTTTACAACATTTAGGAGTGAAACTTTAGCCATAGCAAGCGTCTCATGGATAGGAGATTGTATGACTAGCACATAACCGTATATTCAGAAAAATTTTCCACCCAAATATGTGAGGTTCGCCTTTAGATTTGATAGGAAAAGCATTTACTATTAATGCTTATGAGTGTACCGGTAGCATTTAGATTCTAGAACTTGCGTTAGTGATGCATCCCGAGACCGCTAGTGAGACTACATTCGTGTGGTAGGATTTACTACATGATAAGAGGCATTAGGATCACCCTTGTGTTAAACCCGTAGTATAATTACTTGACCATTTAAGTCATATTACTTGGCTAGTTAAGTCAACTAATATTTCCCACACCCTTAGCGTTGTACTCATTTTTAGTACACGAAACCCCTAGTACACCCCTCCGAGCCTATCTTTTCGTTTCTAACTTTAAGCATTTTACTTAAAGGAAGAATTTGTTACACCCCACTTAAATGTACAACCAAATCGCCTTAGCCTTCCATGTATGCGCTCATTTTTAGTGCATTATTGTTATTTGTTAAACCCTAAGTTAACTTTCTAATTGATTACATGGTTGCTAAGTCGAGTCATATCCTTGTACATATTGTTTTGGGACGATTGGGACTCATGGGTAAGTACTTATTTTATGGAGTAATGGGGAAGAACATCATTTATTACCCCCATATGTACGTTAATCTTAAAAGTGCTCCAAGTGTTTTGATTTTCTTAATTCGAGTCATTAGATTAGTTAAATGTAAAGTATGTAAAGATTCAAGTGTAAGGGAAATGTTCATTCCCTATGATGTATTATTTTGGATGGTAGGGTAACAGTGTATGCAAAAAAAAAAAAAAAAAAAAAAAAAAAAAAAAAAAAAAAAAAAAAAATCGAAAAATCAAGAAAAAGAAAAGAAAAAAATAGAAAAAAGAAAAGAGAAAAAACATACGGACTACCATCCCGTTTCATTCTATGTTTGTTTTATGTTTTTGCTATTCTTCATTTATTAGCTTAAGTCGAGTCTAGTCTTGGCTTAGCAACGCCACATTGTACATGTAATTGACTAAGATTGTTAACTCGCCACCAGTAAAACTTCCTTTATCCAACAAAACCGTGTATTTCATATCCCTACACCTAACGTTACAACCCTTTAAAAGACCTCTTTGATAGTTTATCCTAGGTGCTTACGCCATGTGGTGGAGGTTTGATCCTTTCCCAAGCCTATGGTAATCTATTTTGCTATGACAGGTAGTGAGAGATATCTTCCGTTTCCATATTGTAATTTACACTTTATTACACCCGAGAGATGTGAGTATCTAAACACTATTTGTGAGGTGCTTGTGTATGACCTCCGTGCTTGTCTATTGGTCTTTAGTGGAACGATTATTTGTTGTAATTACTTTTATATTAGTGTTAAATGTCCCCTAACTTGTCTTTTCAGTAGAATAAAAGCGCATTTGCTTGAGGACAAGCAAATCTCAAGTGTAAGGGTATATGATGAGGCGAAAAATGAACCACTTTTGGGGGGTCATTTAAGCCCGGAATTGACTTTATTTGATCAAATATTACCCTAAATCGTTCCTTTTGTGATTTTAGGTACTTTGGGAGAGAAATCTGGAAAAGGAAGCAATTCGGACGTTTTTGGAGCATAAAAGTGAAGAAAACGCCAAAGTCTTAATTTTCCATGCTGGGAACAGTAGGTGACGGCGTCAAGAGCAAAACCTTGACGGCGTCAAGAGCAAATTTCATGAATTTCCATGACGACCCAGAACAGATTTGACGGCGTCACGTAGGAAGGGCGTCAAGAGTAAAAGAGTCATGACGGCCTGGAAGTGTTTAAGTCTTGACGGCGTCAGAAGTGGATCTAGGCAGTCCGAGGAGAGTTTTGGCGGCGAGGTGACGGCGTCACATTGTTTGTCTTGACGCCGTCATACCTGTTTTTCTATATATAGTTTTCTAATTTTCACACATTAAAGAGAGAAGTTTTTGGGAGAAACCCTAAGTACGATTTTGGTGTAACTTTACAGGTTTTTCAAGGGTTCCAACCCCTTGATACCTTGCATGATTAATCAAGATAAGTGTTCTTCTAATTCAATCAATATGTCTATGTGTTGGTTGTCTATATCTTGTTCTTGTCTTAATTTTATCATGCTAGGCTAGATCTATCTTGTGTTTGCTTAGATCTAATGAAACCTAGATGTTAATTATGTGTTGATCACTTGTTTATTCTTGTCTTGGATGAATGATTTATATGTTAGGCTTAAGAAAACTGGCAGATCTCCACTTGGTAACATGCTTGAACGTCTTAAGAAACATGAACCGAGGTGCACTAGGTCTTTATTGGTTGTATTTAATGCATGAGCCACTGTTTACAATCCCTATAGTTGTGCTGGGCATGGTGTAGGAGGAGATAAGAGCTCATAGAATTGGGGAGTTATGTGTGCCACCCCATGAATGGTATTAAGGAATACGATCCGTCATCCATGCAATTATAACAAGTAATTAACGTGTAAAAGATGTCTAGGGAGTAGTGAAATCTAAGTAAACACATTTTCTCCAATTACTGCTCACAACTTTAGTTTAATTAGATTATTTTCATTTTTTAGTATTTTATTTTGATTGCATCTTAGTATTGAGTTAGTTGAATAGCAACTAATTTCGCCCAAATCCTTCAAACCCCGAGATTTTACTTGCTTTCATAAAAATATAAAAACACAAAAATAATCATCCCTCACCTTTAGAACTAGTATTTAGGCTTTCTAATCCTAGCGACACTATTCCTAAGCTGAACGATCAATCCCCCGGTACTTGTCACTAT
>JARVZY010010614.1:55000-84290 GCA_030686995.1 Artemisia argyi
CGTCTTTACGATATTCATCGTACAAGAATTGGTCGATCACATATTTCCAATCATCTGAGATGTTGTTGTTGTTGTTGTTGTTGTTGTTGTTGTTGTTGTTGTTGTTGTTGTTGTTGTTGTTGTTCAACCATAGCAGCTTTCACATTTTCTTCAAAACTCCAACGGATCTTGTTGGAGATTTGGAACTATATCTGGCTGACACAAACCCACAGCGATTCAACAATAGCATCGTCTTTACAATATTCATCGTACAAGAATTGGTCGATCACATATTTCCAATCATCTGAGATGTCTGTGCACTAGGCGTAGCGTTCTCTAAGTCGTCCTTTCAGTTGTTTGGCAAGCTCAAACTTCGTGATGACTTCCACAATAGCATTTTGGCGATCCTTGTCGCCTTTCTCGGTTTCTTTTTTGATATATTGTCGCAGTTCTTCGACGGAATGTGAAAGTTTACAAGCCTTTTTGAATAGAGAGAATTGGGAGATTTTGTGGATTGAAATGTGTAATATGTGGTATTTATAGTGTGTTAATTTTTTTTTTCCTTTTGAATTCAACTGCTAGTATTTTTCATTTTTTTTATCATTATTATTTTTTTTTTTACTTTAAACTGTTTAAAACAACGATTATAATTTAAATATAGACACATAACTCGATCGGCCAAGCGACCAAGTAAGGGATTTTTTGTGGTGCGATCGATTAGCCAAAACAAAAACGATCGACTGAAATCGATCGCCAAACACGATCGCTTATTCCTTATGTGAGTAGCCTAACAGCTTCAGGTATGGCAACGAGCAAGGCTCGCAACGCTTACGTAGAGACTTCGTTGTGCCTCTCTACCACACAACCGTGCCTCTTCATCCCTCGCCAAACAATGCTTCTTTGCAAAAAAGCATTTTGAGTGGGACTGATAACGCTCTAATTATATATATTTCTAGATCATTATATTATACGTTTATGATCATTTAGTGTGAACTTTTGGTACTTAATAGCATGAAATGAATGCAGGTTCACTCTTAGACGTTCGGCAGCATGAAACATTGAAAAGAACAACTATCTCATCATTCGAAGCAATGAAATAAGAAGTCCATTATATTCCTAGCAAGTGCACCAGTTTTCCAACTAAGTGCGCCGCATTTGTCCTCTCGGTCAAAGGAAGTAAATAAGCTATATTAAATAAAAGTGCGCCGGTTTTGTATTTTAAGTGCGTCGTACTTCCTCTGCATTTATGAAACTTTGGCGCCAAGAAAATAGCAAACTGCGTGCACTCATAATCAAAGTACGCCGTACTTTGGACATCAGAAGCCTATAAATAGAGCTCATTCGCAAGCATTTGAACTCTACACTCAATAACCAATTCTCGCGAAGCAGAGATAAGAAGTACTACGTGATCCTGAGCCTTAGCCAGACATGAACGAGTAGAGCAAGGGGTGTTGAATGCGTGTTTGTGTCGAAATCTTGGTTACTTGTGACACTTGTGTTATCCATTTGATCAATCTGGTTCGTCTGTCTCTTGTTTACTATTTAGTCATTTCTGTTGTCTTGAACTCATTAGCCATGAGAGGCTAAACCTCTTGTGATTCTTGGATATGTGAATATAATAAAGTGATTTATGATTATGCTTTGATCTTTATCAATTTCAAGTTTATGTTATGAACCATTTTATATCTAAGTCTTATTATATTTATCTATTGAAACTGATTGAATATAACATGTCGGGATAAGTCGAAAGAACCAATATGTTAAACACAATTCTAGGAACTTCTTTTCGTTCCTACCCTTTGAAAGGAGAAATCCACTTAGGAGAATTAATAATAATCTAGACTTGATATCGGATACTATCTCAAGAGAAATATTTTGGTGGACAAGTATAAATATTGAATTGAACCTAATGGATTATGAAATTGCTCTTTTGACGAGAATGGCAAAGTTATAAATCGTATGCCACTTATATTATCAAACTGAGATCAAATCATAAGCATTGTCACTAGATTATCTAAGCTATCCAAGCAATCATATGTTTTATTATTCGAATCCTTCATATTATCATATTGCTATTTGTTACTTATTGTCTTGTTTACTACTTATTTATACTTAAACTTGAACGAACTAAGTCCCTGTGGATACGACCTGATCTTACCTAAAACTTATATTACCAACGAGGGTTATACTTTACCCGTGTGTTTGGTTTATTAAAATCAGTGAAACTAGTATTATAAATTTAAATCTTTCCTTACACATCAAAGTTTTTGGCGCCGTTGCCGGGGACTTAAATCTGTTCCTTAAGTATTTTCCAAGTAAAATTAGCAAGAAAAACCATAATTCTCTTCAAAATTCAGATCCTTTGTTTCTCTGTTGCAGAAATCACGCCGCACAATCACACTTGTGTGTCGTACTTACACACAAAACACACAATTACCGCCGTACTTGTCACCAAGTACGACGCGCTTATTCCAATCCATAACTTTTTATTTTAAAATTCACAATCTTATCATAAAAAACAAAAAGAATCATCTTCTGATTACCAAAATCACTATCTATAAAAATAATCTTCTCGGTAAAAATAACGCCGCCGTACTTTCACTCAAGTACACCGAACTTATCACTAGTACACAAGTACGCCGCACACTTATCTGTGTACGCCGCACTCATTTACTCAAAAAAATTACACCGATTTAAATTTCGCTCTTTAATTTGGATGCACACTCATTCATCTGAAGCTGACCCTATTTCACCTTTTATCAGAACCTGAAAGAACTTTAAACAAAAGAAAACGTAAAAACAAAAGAGTTCCTTTTTCTCAAAAAGACGAAAGACCCGAACAACCTCGTGTTCATCACACATCGATTGAAGATATCTCAAACTTCAAATTTTTCATTAAATTAATTCAGTTATACGATCCAATGGATAACATGATAATGAACCTATGTGGGCTAACGATCGTACCATTGCACCTACTCCTGGACCAGCTATTACCATTCCTGAAACCGCAAATGAATTTTCCATAAAAGGAAATCACTTGACTCTTGTCAAAGGCAACCAATTCGATGGTCGAAATAACACTGATCCTCATAAACACATTCATGAATTTCAAAGTGTTTGTCACATATTTAAATACGGGGCTAATGAAACCGAAGCAGTAAGACTCATGATGTTCCCTTTATCTTTAACGGGAGAAGCTAAAACTTGGCTTGACGAATTCGACGAAGGAACAATTGAATCCTGGGACAAGCTTCGTACAGCTTTCGTTAGTAAATTTTTTCCACCAGCTCTATTCGATAAACTTCTCGGAGAAATCCGAGGATTCTCACAACGTGAACGTGAAAATCTCACCGAAGCATGGCTTCAAATGAAAGAACTGCTAAGAAACTGTCATGGGCACAGTTTAACAAAAGGCAAAATAATCAAAATCTTTTACCACGGTTTTGATGAAATAACTCAAGAAGCTTTAAACGTTGCGGCCGGTGGTATCTTTCTTTATAAAACACCAAATCAAGCTAATCAACTTCTCGAAGACAAAGTCTTGCTTAAACTCGATTGGGCTAAATATCAAAAACCAAGAACCTCTCTTCGTAAAACTATTGCTTTCGCCGATGAAGGCAGTAGTAATTCCGATACTGACGAAATTATGGCAAGAATGGATGCCATGGCAATCAAAATAGATGCTCAATATAAAGAAATAAAATAACAACGTGAAATTTGTAACCATTGTGGCGGAAACCATCCAACCACAAATTGCAGTGATGATGACACACCTATGTCACGTGAAGAAGAAGACAAATTTATGAATACATTTAAACGTACTCATTACTATGAGAACTATCGTGATCGTGAATGATGGAGACCTAATACAAAAGCCGAATACAATTAAGAAGTTTTCAAACGAACAAATAATAATGAAAGACCAGATGTTCAAACACAACTGGATTATTTTATTAAATCTCAAAAATCAACAAAACTTTTTGTAAAAGAAACATTCATGGATCTCAAAGACAAACTTGAATCCTCAACCAAAATACTCAAGCCTCAATTCAAAATTTGGAAGCTAAATTTGACAGATTTGCTGACAAGCAATCGGGCCGAGCTTCTGGATCTCTTCCTAGTAACACTCAGCCAAATCCTAAGAATAGTAAACCTTATCACAACCACAAGCTAGACATGAGCATGTAAATGCTATTACAACAAGAAATGGTACTTCATATGACCCACCAATTGATCCTAATCAAACTCAACCTGCTGTTGAAGTTTTCACTGACGATGAAGAAGAGGATGAGCCTGTAACCCGTAAGAAAACCAAAACACCTAAAACACATGTCCTTAGACCTTATAAACCAAGAATTCCATATCCTCAATGCTTAAGAAAAGAAAAAATGGAAGCCCAATATGGAACATTTCTCGACATAATTCGAGCCATTCGAATTAATGTTTCCCTTGTTGACGTTTTAGCCGGAATGCCCAACTATGGGAAATTTCTCAAAGAACTTGTTAGTAACAAAAGTAAACTCACACAAATTACCGCAACCTTCCTAAATGAAGAATGTTCAGCAATTGTTCAAAACAAACTTCCACCAAAACTTGGAGACCCCGGAAGTTTTCTAATTCCTTGTACTTTTAGTAAAACATTCTCGTGCAATGCTTTAGCCAATCTTGGTGCTAGCATTAATCTGATGCCATATTCTCTCTATGCTAAATTATCTATTGAAACACTTAAACCCACTAAAATGAGTGTGAGATTAGCAGACCGATCTTTCCAATATCCTGTTGGGATCGCAGAAAATATGTTAGTTGAAGTTGGAAAATTTACCTTTCCGGTAGATTTTGTTATCTTAGAAATGGAAGAAGGTAGTAAAGTTCCTTTAATCTTAGGAAGACTTTTTTTACATACAGCTGATGCAATGATCCGAATAAAACAAAAACAACTCAATTTAGGAGTTGGAAAAGAAAGAATGATTTTCTTAATTGATGAGGCTATGAAACACTCTTACTCTAATGATGACACATGCGTTAGAATTGATGTTATCGATGAAATCCTTGAGGAAGATTTCGATGAACTTTTAAATGAATTCAATCAATTACTCTATTCTGCCAACGGAACAATCCTTGAAGACGAAGTCTTTGCTTAATATGATCAATTCATGGCTATGACTATCGAGGATAATAATGAAGGTTCTGATAATGAAGAAGAAGAAACCACATTCGAAAAAATTGTATTCAATACTGAACACAAAGTTAGAAAATCTCTTGAAGAACCACCTACCGATCTCATTCTTAAACCTTTACCAGAACACTTAGAATATGCTTTCTTAAATGAAGAATCATTACTACCAGTTATAATCTCATCTAAAGTTTCGAAAAGAAAGAAAATATGACTGATCTCGGTTCTAAAGAAACACAAAAGAGCTTTTGCTAGGAAAACAAGTGATATACCTGGAATCTGTCCATCTTTCTGTAATCACAAAATTCAGTTGTTGGATGATAAGAAACCAGTTGTCCAAAAGCAAAGGAGACTCAATCCAAATATGAAAGAAGTTGTTAAAAAGGAAGTAGTTAAACTTCTTGACTCAGGAATTATCTACCCAATTGCATATAGCACATGGGTTAGTCCTATTCATTGTCTAAAAAGGGAGGTATCACAGTAGTAACAAATGAGAATGACGAACTTGTCCCAACTAGAACTGTAACCGGTTGGAGAGTATGTATTGACTATAGAAAACTGAATGAAGCAATCGTAAAAGATAATTTTCCTCTCCCATTCATGGACCAAATGTTAGAACAATTAGCCGAAAACGAATACTTCTGTTTTCTGGACGGATTTTCTGGTTATTTCCAAATACTGATCGATCCAATGGATCAAGGAAAAACAACATTTACTTGTCCTTTCGGAACTTACGCTTATCGACGTATGCCCTTTGGTTTATGGAACGCACCTGCTACTTTTCAGAGGTGCATGATAAGCAATTTTTCATGATATGATTGAAGAATCCGTGGAAGTTTTCATGGATGATTTTTCTGTCTTTGGAAATTCTTTTGATAAATGCCTAAATAATTTAGACAAAATGCTTCAACATTGCGAAAATGCAAATCTTGTTCTAAATTGGGAAAAGTGCCACTTCATGGTCAAAGAAGGAATTGTGCTCGGACATAAAGTGTCAGGAGTCGAACTTGAAGTAGACAAAGAAAAAATTGACGTGATTTCAAAATTACCACCTCCTACTAATCTGAAAGGCATTAGAAGTTTTTTAGGACATGCCGGATTCTATCGATGATTCATTAAAGATTTTTCAAAAATTTCTCATCCGTTAACTAAACTGCTCGAAAAAGACATCACATTTGAAATTGATGACGAATGTTACAAAGCCTTTGAAACTGTTAAAGAAAAACTCACATGCACACCAATCATAATAAGTCTAAATTGGAATTTTTCATTTGAATTAATGTGTGACGCAAGCAATTTCGCAGTCGGAACCGTTTTAGGACAAAAAGACGGTAAACACTTCCATCCTATCTACTTTGCTAGTAAAATGTTAAACGCTGCTCAACAAAATTATACGGTTACTGAAAAAGAACTCATGGCCATTGTATTTGCATTTGACAAATTCTGTGCGTACCTTGTTCTATCCAAAATTGTGGTATATACAGATGATTCCGCTCTCAAATATCTATTTAAAAAACAAGATGCCAAGCCACATCTTATTTGTTGGATACTACTTTTACAAGAATTCGATATAGAAATAAAAGATAACAAAGGTGCTGATAATGTAGCTGCCGATCATTTGTCTCGTATAGAAAAAGAAGACGAAGAAATAGAAATCGAAATACATGACAATTTTCCCGATTAAACTCTTATTGCAATTAGTTCTCCAGACACGCCATGGTTCGCGGACCTTGCAAACTATCTGGTGGGGGAATGTGTTACGTAAGGGAATGACTCACCAACAGAAAAATAAATTCTTTTCAGACTTAAAAAAATATTTCTAGGATGAACCCTACCTATTCAAAATATGTCCTGGCGGAATAATTCGTTGATGCGTATCTGGACCCGAAACTCGTGCCATTATTGATAAATGTCACCATGGACCTACCGGTGGATATTATGGTGCTACTACTACTGCTAAAAAAGTATTTGAATCAGGATTTTATTGGCCAACTATATTAAAAAAAAAAAAAAAAAAAAAAAAAAAAAAAAAAAAAAAAAAAAACTGCATACTCTAGTTCGCTTATGCGAAGCATGTCAGAAAACTGGAAATATTTCTAAAAGGGATGATATGCCTATTCAAGTATGTGAAATTTTTGACATTTGGGGTATAGATTTTATGGGACCATTTCCCAAATCATCAAAATTTGAATATATCCTAGTCGCTGTTGACTATGTCTCAAAATGGGCAGAAGCTCAAGCTCTTCAAACAAATGATGCCAAAGTTGTTATAACATTTCTCAAGAAACTCTTTTGTCATTTTGGTATGCCGAAAGCTCTCATAAGCGACAGAGGCACTCACTTTTGCAATAAAATGATGTAAAAAGCCATGAAAAGATATGGAGTCAATCATCGATTCTCTACATCGTATCACCCTCAAACGAGTGGTCAAGTCAAAAATATTAATAGAGCTCTTAAAAGAATACTTGAAAAAACAGTGAAAGATAACCCTGCTGTTTGGTCAAGGAAACTTGACGATGCTCTATGGGCTTTTAGAACTGCTTAAAAACACCAAATGGAACAACTCCATATAAACTAATATACGGTAAATCGTGTCACCTACCTTTTGAAATAGAATACCGCGCATATTGGGCTCTTAAAAACCGTAATTTAGATTTAATTGCCGCTAGTGAGAAACGTATGTTTCAACTTCATGAACTAGACGAATTATGCTTTCATGCTTATGAAAACTCTCATCTTTACAAAGCTAGAACAAAGGTTTGGCATGATAGAAATTTAAAATAAGAAAAGAGTTCAAGAAAGGAGATAAAGTCCTTTTGTTCCAATCTAAGTTCAAAATCAAACAATCGAAACTTACGAGCCGTAAACATCAATTTACATCCAGATATGTTGAATTGTACGGACTTGACAATAAAAGTTTTATAGTTAATGGTCACAGACTAAAATTATACCATGAGAAAGAAAGTTCCAATGATAGAAGGGAAGAATCAACCCCCTTCTTCCCAAACAATTAAATCAACCTTAATTACATGAGTCGAGCTATACACTCTGAAATTAGCGCTTGACGGGAGGCAACCCGTTATGTTCCATTTCGTTTTTATTTTCTCTTTGTTTCACCACACTGTCAAACTTAAGTGTGGAGGTAATATATATATATATATATATATATATATATATATATATATATATATATATATATATATATATATATATATATATATATAGATAGAGTGAGGATCACGTGCGGATACAATTTTTAGTGCGGACGTGCGGATGGATCTGGACCGCCCATTCCAGATCTGATCTTGACTTTTTGTAAAAAAGTCAAGATCTGACGCTAATATCAAGGTACCAATTGATCATGAAAACGATTTTTCTTATTTTTTTCCTTCTCAGCGATCCTTACTCTAGTTGTGTTCTTTTATTTTTTTATTTTTTCAGATTTTTCTGAACACTTTTTTCTTTTTTGATTATGAGTGCTAATGTGATATTAACGATATTATGAGTGGTACCGTGATATTAACAATATTATGAGCCTGATCTTGACTTTTTTTTTATTACGATAGTAAAAAAGTTTATGTGATATCAGAATCTGATTTTGACTTTTTTTATTACGATAGTAAAAAAGTTTATGTGATATCAGAATCTGATCCTGATCTTGACTTTTTTTCATTACGATAGTAAAAAAGTTACGGCGATATTAACTTTGATATTAAGAAAGCATAATAGTTACGGCGATATTAACAAATTTTATTAAGAAAAAGTTTTTACGATATTAAAAAAGTTATTGTGATATTAAATTTTTTATTAAAAAAAAAAGTTATCAGAACTTGATTTTGACTTTTTTACAAAAGTCAAGATCTGATCTTGACTTTGTCAAGATCAGATCTTGACTTTTGTAAAAAAAGTCAAAATCATACGCTAATATCACAATACCTTTAACGATGAAAACGATTTTTTTTTTGAATTTTTTTTCAGCGATTCTTAATTATTTGTTGTTCTCTTTATTTTTTTAATTTTTTTAGATTTTTTTGAATTTTGTCAGAAAAAAAGCTAATACGATAGTAACGTTTTTGAAAAAAGACGGGATATTTACGATATTGCCACCGCGTTTTTTTTATCAGAATCTGAGATGGACGGATGATCGTGTGGTCCACATTCATCCGTACCATCCGCACTAAAAAGGAAAAATGCACCCGATCCCTTCCCTATATATATATATATATATATATATATATATATATATATATATATATATATATATATATATATATATATATATATATATATAACCCAACTAAACCCAAAAATATTTTCTATTTTTTGTGTTTGTTTGTTTAAATTTGCAGATTATTATGATGAAGTAGAGACCGCATTTGGGATAGATCTGCTCTTCATGCTTTCTCATATGGCTAGGGAAGTTTCTGTCTCTTTAGTAGTTTTATTATTTTTTCCTATTTTCATTTATTCCCAGTTACAAATATTGAGGGCAATATTCAACTTGAGTATGGGGGAGCCAAATAGTAAAAAAAAATATAATTATTCCATAAAAATCGATTACATGATAAAATCATTGCTTTCAATTAATAAAAATTACAAAATTCATATTTTTTTACAAGTTATTAAGGAAAATCCACTTGGATTGACACTATAGCTAGACACAATTTCATTCCCACAAATGCGAGATCATTATAAGCCTTTATAAGTGTATATCTGCTACACTGTCTCAAAATATATGAGTGAGACGAAAATTTTAAATTAGCTCTAGAACTTGCACTTATACATCAATAACGAATGCCGCAATGAGATTGCATTTTTATGCTTTATAGACAATTTTACATGATATTGAGGCAAAGTTAAGATTTACACCAAATAGCCATCCTATGAAAGTTATAATCTAGTTGACTACACTGGTCACTAGTATCCTCTAGAATTAGCCTTATAGCGCTCATTTTTAGTGTTATTGCCACCTAGAACAACATGTTGAGCCTTAGCCTTTTTCTTTGATCACACTAATTATATTTGCTCAAAAAGAATGAAGTTTCATTGATTATTGCTGCATAATGATAAAGAAAAGTAAGAAAGAAAAGTTATTAGAAATATGAAAGAAAAAAGAAAGAAGTTGGAAATATGTATACGCTAAATCGAAAGTAAGGAAAATGTTTGTGTTGAAAGAAAGAAAGAATGAGATGAAGATCTAAGAAATCCTCTATGATGATAAGCAGCTTATTGGTATATCATTTTGAGAACCCATTTAAAACAAAAGAAAATTATCCATGCCTTATTCATACCCTTAATCCCAAAGCCAACCCGGAAAGTTCTCATTGATATCATTGTCTGGTGCTTACGCCTTGTCGGAGTTGTCTTTGTGATTTGTGCAAGCCTATGGTAGCTATTTAGTCGTGTCTGTGCAATTGAGTGATATTAACCCTACTTGAGTGAATTGTGTGAACCATTTAAATTAATCCTTCGTGAGGTGTCTTTAGTTATGTGTTAATCCCTTTTTAGCAAAATAATGAAATCTTGATAATATATCTCCATGATCAAAAGCAAATTGAATTTTCTCGCTTGATTGCTTGAGGGCAAGCAATATCTAAGTGTGGGGGTATTTGATACCGCTCTAATTATATATATTTCTTGAGCATTATATTATATGTTCATGATCATTTAGTGTGAACTTTTGGTACTTAATAGCATGAAATGAATGCAGGTTCACTCTCAGATGTTCGAAAGCATGAAACATTGAAAAGAACAACTATCTCATCATTAGAAGCAACGAAATAAGAAGTCCATTATATTCCTAGCAAGTGCGCCGGTTTTCCAGCTAAGTGCGCTGCACTTGTCATCTCGGTCAAAGGAAGTCAGTAAGTTATATTAAATAAAAGTGCATCGGTTTTGTATTTTAAGTGCGCCGTACTTCCTCTGCATTTATGAAACTTTAGCGCCAAGAAAACAGCAAAGTGCGCCGCACTCATAATCAAAGTACGCCGTACTTTGAACATCAGAAGCCTATAAATAGAGCTCATTTGCAAGTATTTGAACTCTCCACTCAAAAACCAATTCTCTCAAAGCAGAGATAAGAAGTACTACGTGATCCTGAGCCTTAGCCAGACGTGAACGAGTAGAGCAAGGGGTGTTGAATGCGTGTTGGTGTTGAAATCTTGGTTACTTGTGACACTTGTGTAATCCATTTGATCAATCCAATTCATACGTCTCTTATTTACTATTTAGTCATTTCTGTTGTCTTGAACTCATTATCCATGAGAGGCTAAACCTCTTGTGATTGCTTGGATATGTGAATATAATAAAGTGATTTATGATAATGCTTTGATCTTTATCAATTTCAAGTTTATGTTATGAACTATTTTATATCTAAGTCTTATTATGTTTATCTATTGAAACTGATTGAATATAACATGTCGGGATAGGTCGAAAGAACCAATATGTTAAACGCAATTCTAGGAACTTGTGTGCGTTCCTAGCCTTTGAAAAGAGAAATCCACTTAGGAGAATTAATAATAATATAGACTTGATATCGGATACTTTCTCAAGAGAAATCTTTTGGTGGACAAGTATACTTTTTTTGGCTAAGGGGAGTAATCCTGCACCCTGGTAAATATATTAAAACCAAAAACGTTTAAGTACAAAAGGATATGGATGAAATCCCATATCTCAGCCCATTACATAGGCGATAAAGCTAACATAACAAGGTAGACAACTAAGAAGCTTGAAAATAACTAGTGCTTATGAGATGCCATAAGCACTTACAACTCAAGAAATAATACAAACAAGCTAACCAGCAACAATCGTAAACAATGAACTTCCACCTATATTTGGATTAGCCAAATCTTCATTCACATATATGACATGTTCTACATCTTCCTCATCATCGTTCTCCAATGCAACATAAGAATTAGATGTAGTTAAAATACCTTCCTTAGAAGTAAAACCAGTAGACTTCAACTTAGACGAGGTTATATGCACATTAGGCCGAATATTAGCTCCCTTCTTTGGTTCACTAGTAGTCTTCTTTGGCTCGTACTTGAAATTCTGTTTGACTAAAGTACTAGCAAAATGACTACCTTTAGCAAACTGGGCTTTACCTTTGTTCTTCTTATGACTCACCGTTTGGACATCATTGGCAGGCACAGTAGAAGGATTAGCAACATTTGAAGTAGTAACAACAGGATAATTGACCACTTTATTGGGGAAATGATCATGGATATGGCCAAAAATCTTGCATAATGTACACCTGGGAGGCCTCCATTCATACTCAACTCGGATAATATCTTTAGTAAAATCATCCCCTATAAGAGAGGGGACACCAATGGTAACAACCTCTACAAGTTCAGCCTCTGAACTAACCTCAATTAAGCACCGAGTAAAACAACTCCTACCCCAAGAATCCTTACACATAGAGCTCGTATACAAATCAAGCATAATAGGCTTGCCAATAAATGAAGCAATTAAGCTAATACCATCCTCTTCAAACACTTGAATAGGCACATCATATAATTTAACCCATACCGGAATACGAGTCAGCTCTTCCTTACACAACCTAGTATCAATTGACCATTTCTTAAGAATGATCGGCAATTTTCATATCATCCAAGGGCCATCTTCCAAAACTGCTTCTAAACCAGACTGGGTATCGAATTTAAAAAACAAAAATCCTTTTTCATTCATCATAATCTTTTTCAAACCATATTTAGCCCAATTATTTTTAACATAGTACTCAACCACTGGAAACGCCATTCTATTACCAATAAAGTAGCCATATAAGGTATGCTCAAGATGTGCACTAACCTTTTCAACCACACTACGTGGAATAGAAACATTAACTCCTTCACAAACTGAAGATTTATCTATTGTATTCGCATCCACATTTACAACATTGGATGTTGTATCTTTGATACTGTCATCAGAATTAGAATTTGTTGCAGTAGTATTCATCTCATAAACCTCAAGCCAACCACTCATAGCTTCATGCACCTGTGAACAAGCATCACTATCCAAATTAGACCATATTGGATATTTACCAGCTTCAACCTCCTTAAGGAATAAATCAATATCCAAGGTTGATTTCAGCGAGACACCAAACACCAATTCAATAAAATCATGTTTGCTTTTGATAGAATTAACCTCAATAGAAGGACCAGTACCCACGTTCAAATGGGATGATTTAGCAGCAATTGGTCCTTCATAATGCTCAACCTGAACATTAGGAGATGTATCATAAGAATTTTCAGCTATAGGCTGTGCCGCCACACCTGTAACATCCTTAGTACGAGACTTCTTATGTTTCCTCATAGTCACCTTCGACAAATCAACAGTAGCACTCAATTCTTCAATATTCACATTAACAGGTTGTGTTAATGTATTATTCCCCTCTCCCAAATTCGACATCACAATAATGAACACCAAAAACTAATGCAAACGAATGAAACCAGAAACAAAATCTTCAATAAATACGAGTAAACCCTAATTTAACCAATTAGGGTTTTTTAATCAGGAACGAACAATAACTAACCCATAATAAATTACTGATGTCAAATCGGTATTGATGATAATGATTGGAATTAGATAAACCAGAAAACGAACCGACTAAGAAAACCCTAGGTATCAATTTAGAGAAAAACCCAAACAATAAGTAAATCGACCTAAGATCCCAACAGAAACAATGATTAAGCAAGGTAAAACTTGAATCAAGATTGTATTGGAAAGGATTAAGAGATCGATCACGCAGAAAAGTAAAGGTAAGGGTTTCGCAGAATCTCCAAAATTGCCAAAGGGGGAGAGTTAGCTTTTTTGTTATTGGTGGACAAGTATAAATCTTGAATTGAACCTAACGGATTATGAAATTGCTCTTTTGACGGGAATGGTAAAGTTATAAATCGTATGCTACTTATATTATCAAACTGAGATCAAATCATAAGCATTGTCACTAGATTATCTAAGCTATCCAAGTAATCATATGTTTTATTATTCGAATCCTCATATTATCATATTTGCTATTTGTTACTTATTGTCTTGTTTACTACTTATTTATACTTAAACTTGAATGAACTAAGTCCCTATGGATACGACCTGGTCTTACCTAAAACTTATATTACCAACGAGGGTTATACTTTACCCGGAGTTTGTTTTATTAAAATCAGTGAAACTGGTATTATAAATTTAAAGTTTTTCTTACACATCAGGCACCCAATTTAATATAAACGGTTATATTGTGAAAAATATAGCCGTTCGCCTTTTTTTTCTTTTATTTTTTTTTCATTGATCCCACTTTTTTTTAACACTATAAATAACATACCATTTTCATACAATTCTTTACCAAAAAACCAATACTCTCTACATCTCAACATTAAAAAAAATAATAATAACAAAAAAAAAAAAAAAAAAGTTTCAAAATCCAAACGACGGGTATTTTACCTCGCTTCTTACCTCTAACCCACAACAATACGCGACTTCTTCAAATCCGTCTACCCAATTGTCACAGAAAACTCTAATTCTTCCTCGCAAGCGATTCCTCTATTTAGTACGCAAATGAAACCCAAGGTTATTTACCAAAATCAACAATTTTCGCATCAAGGTTTCGCCAATTTTCAAAATCAAAGAAATCCGGTACCACAATGTTTTAACCCAAAACCATCACAGTTTCTTCAATCTCAACCACAACAATACTTTGAATCCCAACCATCATAATCACAATTCAAATTAGCACAACCCGTTGCCAAAGGTAAAGAAAAAAAAGTCATGAAAAAAGTAAAAAAAAAAAAAAAAAAAATCGTGAATTTAGACGCGGACGACAAGGATGACGTGGAGGCCCTGACACGAGTGAATACCCATTGGACACGCAACGAAGAAAAGTTGCTAGCGGAAACTTGGGTGGAAGTTTCCCAAGACGCCGACATCGAAAATGACAGTTTCGAGGACGCGTTGTGGAACCAGATTATGGAGGATTTCAACAGGGCTACAAAATGCGATACCAAAAAAATGATCACAGGTAAATGGACTAGGCTTCATGGTGATTGCCAAAAATTCAATACTATTTACAAACATTTGGAACGTAGAAGCGGGAAAATGACAATGATCATCTCGAGAATGCAAAGACCAATTTTAGCCAACACCTTGGGGGAGAAACTTCCTATATGTTCAGGGGTGGGAAGTTTTGAGAAAATACCCCAAATGGGATGCGGAGGACCCGATTGATCTGACAAATATCTAGGATCTATTCGGTCCTGACAAATGACCTCGTCCCGCCGACCAAAAATCTCGAGCTGCAAAAAAAGCCAAGTCGGTGGAGATGTCGAGAGCCAGGGGGAGTCAAACAAGTACTTTTTCGGGACTTTTATCTTCCGAGTATATACTCAAAGCTAAAGCTCAAACAGTCGCGTACGAGGCGAGTAGACAGAAAGAACTCGGGTTCCTGGAGATGGAAGAATCGAAGTTTCTCATGCTTGATCCCAAAGTGACCACACCGGCCAAAGCTGCTTTCATCCGCAGGAAATAAGAAAAAATCATGCATGTTTTTTTACCATATCATTTTATTTTCGGATCGTTATTTTTATGTTTCGTATGTTTTTTTTAATATATTTTATTGTATTTTTATTTTAATGAATGAATTTTATTTTATTTGGAAATATGAAAAATAAAAAATAAAAAATGGTGAGACCCAAATGAAGAGGTTGTGTTGTGTTATGATAAAGGGGGTATGTTCAAGTGGTTGTGTTATGGTGATGTGTCACCTTGTGAGCAAATGCTCTTCATGATACATAAGACTCTAATAAAGACCTACAAGGTACCTTTATCTTTTATGTCATCTTTCTTCCTTATATATTATTTTCTGATCAACTTAGTGCAATAAGACAACTCACACCACCAAAAATATACTTTAAAAGATACTTTTTTTATTAAACACTCACACACACAAATGAATACACAAGTCGGTCATATACACGACCCACATCTCATTTTTTTTTACCGATGCGTGCACCACAAGTGTAATAGGGACAACTAGGTCGGGTTTGGGAGACCGACCAAGTCATGGCCTCCTATTACGTCTAGCCTGATGAACCGAGCTTTTAAATTTTAGGGATCGGGTACACTGTATTAGTCTTACATACATTGGGCCATGTTTATGATATGTGTTTATTATTCGGTTATGCTTGTCATGTAGAGAAAAGTTTATTTGCATACCCTTATTTTGCTACATACCAAGGGACTAATACTCACAATCCATTTAGTTTGATCTATTGATGAGATTACCTAAAATTTAACTAAGATTTGAGTGTTTAAATATTTAATCAACTGTCATTAAAAATATTTCCCCCATATCCTCCTGAGCCCTAAATTGAAACTTCCCCCAAATCCTCAACATCACAATTGCACTGCCACCTTCGCCACTGTACACTGTTACTATCGATGCACCGCCATATTCACCTCCTTTTCACGGCTACATTTGTCATTGTTGCACCGCCATGCCGCTGGTGGTGACTTCATTGTAGACGTGTTTCAATCACTGTTAATCATCTATTTTGTTTCTGGTATGGTCTTCGCTTATCAATCAAGTATTATTAGTTTCATTTCTTTGCTTTCTGTTGATATTGCATACCAGGTGTTTGTTAAAATTAATCATAGAAGATATTGCCTATTAAGTGTTTGTTGAAAGTCCTCTGCTTGTGATGTGGCTAAAATCTAAGTTTTAGGTATTTGAATGTCTATGTCTCATAATGGCATGTGTTTGTGAAGTTTAGGTGGTGTTCCGTTTTGTAGAGGTTGATTCGGTTAATCGCCAATATTGTGTTTAACATAGCTGATATGATAAAGTTTTTATTTGTTTAGTTTTTGGGAAAGGAAAATGATTGTGGGGCATAAAAAATGTGACTAGTTGTGTGCCTAATAGATGTGTCAATAGATTATTGGTTTGTGAAAAGCAGTTCCTCTGTTGTCCCCAATAGAATGTTGACACATATGTTTAGGCATATTATTAGACATACGAGTTAGGCATGCCAATCACTACTCGAAAAGGAAAATGTGATTAACGTGCTTGTTGTGCTTTGGTATTATTACTGCAATTTTTGGTTTATGGTAGTTTGGTTTGGTACCGGTTCCGGGTTATTGTGGTGTTAGTCTTGGGGAGGTTGGGGATGCCGTGGTGGTCTACGGCGGGGTTGCCGGCCGAATTCTAGTGTGAGAAAGATTAGTGCCTACTGGGTTCATAACTTGTGTATGCATGTTGTAAAAACCGGTCCTATAATAATGGTTTGGCAAACACTTATTGTGTTGTTAAGCATCCTTGTTGGCCCATCTTTGTTTTGAAGTTTGCTTGGTTGTGACCAGTGTTGCAAAAATCGGTATTGTCGGCCGATTAATCGGCGATTAATCGTTAGACGGGGATTAATCGTCACGATTTTCACTAATCGGTCAACATACTGATTAATCGGATAAAATCTGCCAAATCGGGTATAAATCAGCCAAATCGGACAAAAATCGGATAAATCGACCAACTCGGTTACAGATAGAAATCGGTCAAATCAGGGATAAATCGGCAAATCGGAAAAAAATGGCTAGATCGGCCAAATTAGGCATATTGTTTCAAATTTTTTTTTAATTTTATATATAAAAAATCCGATCTGATTAATCCCCGTCTAAGCAATTAATCGCTAGTCGGTATCCGGCCGCCACGCTACCGCCTAACGATTTTTGCAACCTTGGTTGTGAATATAAATTTATATTGCTGTTCAAAATATAAATTGTGCTATTAAGCTTAGTAGAGCTGCAAGCTAAGCAAAAAATGTTCTTTGGGTAGGACTATAGCCTATAGGTTGTTTTGAGTTCTTTTTGTTTATAGTTTTAGAATAAATTTACGACTCTACGGTTTTCATTTCTCGCTATCATGTTGTCATTCTTAATATGGAACGAAAGTAGATTCAAAGCAATGCACACATTGTCGGTCATTGGTTTAGTTGATCTTGAATTTTTTTATTAATAGCAACGTTGAATATTCCGAGTTACGAATCTTGTTCGAGGAACATCTTTCGACTCTAATAGACTTTTTAAATACCTATTCATTATCACTCTATATTGTTGCTGATGGGATTTTGCCGAACTTTTAATCTCATAGCATATGTTACTTTTGGATGTTGCTGTTACGTTCACTGAATGATTGAAATGCCAAAGACAAAAATATTGATTGGTTTTTGTGTTGCCAATGTGTGCTTTAATTTGAGCTAAATGGCGATTTAATGTTCATATAGGTATGATGGAAGCTAAATACAGGCAAAGTTTTTGATTATGTGAACCATATTTGTCAGGATCCCGCTTTTTATCTTAAGATCTTACGATTCTACAAAGCCAAAGTAATCCGGATCCTACGTAGGATCTTAACAACCTTAAGATCTTACAAGATCTTGATCTTAACCATACGATCTTAAAATCTACTCCGATCCGATCTTACTTTTCTCGAACCGCAAACTAAAAAACTACAAATTTATAGTTTATGTTTTTAAATAATTTAAAAAACAACATGTAATTTTTTTTAAACATTTCATATTCATAATTTAGGATAACATTTCTATAAACCATTCATATAGTTTCGTGTTTATAATATATATAATAATTTGTACATTTGAATAATATTACAAATATCATTAAAAAATGACATTGTATCTTAGGATTTCGATTCGATTTTGCAAAAACCAAAACAATCCTAGATAGGATCCCGATCTTGAAAACTCTAGCTATGGCATTTTTATCTTAAGAAGTAATCACAGTAGGGTTTGTTATTTTTTGAACCACATGTTGTTTTGCCAGGTTCACTCAACCAAATCCCAACTCCATCCATATATTATTCATATCAATTGCTCAAATGGTACACTACAATCCTTCTCATTTAACAAAAGTAGGCGAACTTAACACAAACAAATCCAATGCGTTATCTATGTATATATTTATAGGGAATACTATACTTGTACGTAACATTTATTTTTTGTTTATTATTTATTTAATTATTATTTTTCAATGATTACATATGTACGTAATATTTTACGACACTACCTAAAATGTGATGTTGTTAAGATTATGTCGCTTCAGCGTTGTCGTTTTATGCTTTTTAACCTTTAATATATCACCTGAGATATTTCATTGCTTTGTATACATTTTTTATATATATTATCACATTTTTTTTCCTTCATGTACAAGATGGTTTTTGTGCTTTTCATCGTGATAGACAAACCAAAGGAAATGTTTTTATTTGCTCAAACTGTGTTCTTTTTGGAATTTTAATATATAATGAACGAGTTATGCAGAACCCGTGCTACGCACGGGCTAAACGTCTAATTGTTAATCGTGTATTCTTTCTGTATATTGACGAGTGTATATTTAAGAATTTGTTAGTGTGATGAAATGCCTTTGTTTCATTTGTTCTTTTTATTATATAGCGTTATGATAGTTGTCTATTAGCCGGTTTTTTTTATGTAAGTTGTGATTGTAATATATCTTTTGTAAGTACAATATTAGTTGTTTGGTGATTTTTAAATTGAATATTTTTATAACATATTAGTATTTATTTATATAGTTTATGATATAAAACTAAAGTTAAGTTATAACTTTTTTTATGATCTTTAGCATGAAAATGGTATGCATATTGTAATTTATGGGGGTTTTTTATTTAAAAGGTAAAGTTTGAGGGGTTTTTTTTTTTTTTTTTTTTTTTTTTTTTTTTTTTTTGTTATATTTGCAAATAAATTCTGCATGGGAAGATATTTTTTCTTGGTAATAACTTTTTTTTGTTATAATCATTTAAATTTATTAATTTTACGTTTTAAGTAACTCTTTATATTCTTTATACGTTTTTTTTTCTTTTGATATTATATAAGTGATGTTTACTTATTAGGGTTTCTATATCATAATCTTTCATTATAAATTTTCTTCACCTTCTTTTTTATCAGTGGCTTCTAGCAATTCCGAATCCAATAATCCTGAACCTAATATCAATGAATTGAAGGAAGCTTGTGGATCTCACGACCTAGCAACTTGTTTCAAGTTTTTATTTAATAGTGAAATTCCTGAAGAGTATGGTTTTCTGAGTAGGATGGGAGAGGAACGTAATCAAATTCTCAGCAAGGTGCAGAAGCTTGAGGTTACCATTAGGGAGGCTCGCTTTCGTGGTCCATTTAATGAGAAAGCAGTGGATGGTCTTCGTTGTTTGCTTGAAACTCATGAAAGATTGCTTGATAGGCTGCACGTGTTGAATACTCTACTTGATGAAGTTTGTGATGGGATTGATGAGAAAGGCCGCCATGTGAAGCTCATGGAATTTGATGAAGGTTTATCTGATGTTGAATGAAAGTATCTGGTTTTAGATGTCATTTGTTGATTTTGGATGTTTAGTTTAAGATCAGTATGTTAAGAATAATAATGTAATGAAGTTATCATCATTTTGTTTTGAATGATGTTAAGATGATGTAAAATTTTATTCTGAATCAATGAAATTTATCTTTTATGGTTATATTAGTATTTGTATAATATTTTCTTATTTTTACTTTTATATCAAAAAGTATGTGTCTATTCTCTCACACACAGTTTAGTCAACACACATATTCCTCTTAGTTTAGGTGTTTTCAAATTGGGGTTTATTTGTAGATTTAGGGTAATTCTATTTCACAATAGTTTGATTAAATTAAAACATTTTATTTGTTTAATCAAGGAGTTTCAATTCATTGGTGATGAAATATTCATCTGATAAATTGTTGGTAGAATTTGGAGCTGGATTTAGCTGGGATTTGAAACTGAAAGAATATAGGCACAAACATGTTAAAATTTCTTTATTGTTCATTTTGTATTTTTTAGATTATGTGTTTGTTGCTTATATCAGTTATAATTGAGGTTGATGAAATGACCATTTAGAATTTGTTTGTTGATTTTGATAGGGGAATCATATGTGTATTTGATTGAAGATGTGTGTAATTTGAAGCTGGATGTAGGTGTGAGTTGTAACCAAAAGAGCTTATTTGCAATCATGGTAAACATTCTTTAATTTTCATTTTGTATGTTTTAGTTTGTTTGTTAAGATTAGTTGTTAAGCCTATTTTTTGATATGTTGCTGATTTTGGAAGCTATTTAACATTTTAGAGTTGGTGTTTAAAATATGTATTTTTGTTGGTTTGGTTAGTTCAGTATGTTGGCTCAGCGGGTGGGTTCAGGGTGTTATGGTCAGGAAGTGTGTACAGGGGTATGTTCAGGGGTTTGGCTCAATGGGTGGATTGAGTAGGATGTTTTAGTTTCATAGGTTGTTAGGATAAAGAGCTGTTTCAAATAGCATTTATATCAGATAAAAATTTGAACTAAAAAGTGTTTAGAATAATTTAGGAAGTGAATTTTTGTGAAATTTGGTTGCTTTTTTATAGTTTTCAAAAAGAATATCACATTTTTAATGTTGTTTGATTATTTATTTTTAAGCTCAAAGTGGGTGGCATGCATGTTTGAGTGGCCTGCAGCATCATGTAAATTTTTTTTATCTAAAATTTGGTGCACAAACAGTTTGGTTACTAAAAACAATTAATCTCATTTTGTATCAGCCTTCTTATTCCCTTTCTAGCTTATTCTCAGTTAAGTTCATTTTGTATCTGAAATTTGAGTATCTTGAGTATTTTTAACTTAAACATTTGGCAGCGATTGATGTTTTGAGCATATCAAGACCATCTGACATAAGTTAAATTTTATTAGATACAATGTTTAAGAAACAAAAGCGATATAAAATAATTAAAATGGAAAGATACTTATTAAGATAAGTTATTGAAAGTTTCTTTGTAAACAATGTTACGGGTTCGAAACTTGAATTCACCATCTTCATCTCCCACCATTAGTATCTTCAGTCCATTAGGGCTTGTCACCCTAGACACTGCCACATAAAGTTGCCCGTGACTGAATACAGGATTTGGCAGATAGACACCTACGTGTGTAAGTGACTGTCCTTGACTTTTGTTAATGGTCATAGCGTAACATGGTTTAACCGGAAACTGCCTGCGCTTCAATTTGAATGGCCATTGTGTCTGTGTAGATGTTAGCGTAATTCTTGGTATTAAAACTGTGTCCCCAATCTTTGAGCCAGTTAGAATTTTGGCACGTAGGACAAACTGGCCTAAATCAGTAATGATTAGCCGAGTTCCATTACACAATCCCTGTGCTAGATTAACATTCCGCAAAAGCATAATTGGGAGTTCCTTTTTTAAATTCATCTCGTGTGGTGGCATCCCTTGGGAATTTAGTGAATTTAAAAACTCTGTTGGGTACAAATTTTGTTGATCCAAATGATCAGTTGATGCTTTACACACTTCATCTGCACTCTTATAGGATATAGCTTTGCCTTTTAACTTTTTAAACATGTACGCGTTAATTTCATCACCATCATCATTTTTTGGTGTTAGGATTGCTCTTTCTTTGAGATATGTGTCTTCAGTTTGCCTGGTAGTAAAGTCAGGAAATGATTCGTTAACTATCTGTTCGATAGGAGAATTTCATGTTTTGATAATGAAATTCTCGGGAATCTCAATCCAAGTTGGCTCATCTTCATCGTCTTTTCTTTTTGCTGGTAAGTTTCCGTCGCCCAAATTCAAAACCCATTTGTTGAATTCCTGTTTGTGTGAATCGATTGAACCATCCGGTGATAATTCATTTACTCTCATGCTACGTGTGAGTGTGAAAACTTTGCAAAACTTCCACAAATGGGAACGGTTTATGCAGGCTTGCACTACTTCTTGTCTTTTGCCTTTTGGTATTACTGGTAGTATTTGTCTGAAGTCACCTCCAAGTAATACGGTCAACCAACCAAAAATTTTATCTCTTTTTGCCGAGTTTTCGTAGCCCAATATATCTCTTAATGTCCTGTCAAGCGCTTCAAAAGCATACCTTTGAGTCATAGGTGCTTCATCCCATATTATTAGTTCAACTTGTTGTAAGAGCTCCGCTAAGTGAGTGTTTTGTTTAATCCCACACGTGCTATTTTCCAATAGCTCAAGTGGTATAATAAATCTGCTATGAGCGGTTCTACCTCCAGGAAGTAGTAATGACGCTATTCCTATTTAAACAATTACAAATATTTCTAAGTGTAATAATGTAAGTATTAAGTATTGAATAAAGCGTCTAAAAACATATACCTGAAGAAGCAACGGCTAACACAATCTTCTTTTCTGATCTTAACCTTGAAATTATGGTTTTATATAGGAATGTCTTTCCTGTACCTCCGGGTCCATAAACAAAGTAAAACTCACCTTTTTTGGAATGAACAGATTCAATTACCTCCTCGTATATTAACCTTTGCTCGTGGTTTAATAATGAATGCAATTGGTCGTGCTCAATCTTACTTTGTTTTGAATCAAAGTCGAGTGCTTCTCTAATCAAACGATTATCTAAATTAGTTAGGAGGGATGGATTAAGTTGTGGAAGATCAGGAAAATCTTTTAAAGACCTCCGATTTCTGTTTAGCAACTGCTGAATTTCAAGCAAACAGTAGTTTTTGATTTGTTCCTCCGTTAATTCCAACTCAGGGTACTTGAACACTTTCCGTTTGTGGTGTAAGATATCTTCCGATAAAATCATCCAGCTTTCTTCCCACAGTTGTATTGGCTTACTAACTTCACAGAACAACAAAATTGTGACAAAAAGGTCACGTAGCTGAGGGCCTAATGCCCAAAAGCTTGCTTCAGTTATAGCGTGCGCCCATTCTTTATCATCATTCAGAAGACCGTATGCAAAACATGCTTCTTTAAAAGTTCCATAGAGCTTTTTGTTAACCGTCATCAATTTTTTAAAAGATGTAGGTCCTCTAACCACATTAAGCAACATCCTTAGATAATAGCACTCTCCAGAAGCTGGGCTGGAGTAAAAAATCCGACCAATACTTTTTTTTCTGTTTCCGTAGTTTCCATATCTTTTGTTGTTCATGCCAAACATAGTGTTTTGGTAATTCAGCATAGGTTAGTTTTCTGGCGTCTGTATCCCGCTTATTTAGCTCAAACCACTCTGTAAACATTGTTCTCTTGATATCTTCCCTTTGAAGTAATGCTGGCAGACTCTGCGAATCACGTAATGTGATTGGGTTTTGATTTGGTAAGTGGAAGTTTAGTTTTATGACTGATGGATAGGAGTAGTGGATATCAAAAGAGAAAAGGCGCCACACTGCCTCACATGGTGCTAAATACCTACAATTTAAGTAGTTTGTGATTTCATCAACTTCAACAATTCTTTTATCCACCCCATTGTTGTTTGTCGCAACATTTTCTTGTATAACAACAGTTGCTCTATCTGGCCCTTTGTTTAAGTACTTGAATAAGTATTTATTGCTTTAGATCTGTTACACCACTCAACATTGATGTGAGCCTTATATTTTAACAATAAATATCGATTGTAAGGAACCACATTTCTGTTATCATAAGTAAATTTGCCTTTCAAAGCAAATACTTTTGTGTTCCTTCGTCGATAAACAGGGTACCCATCCTCATCCACCGTTGTTTCTTCATAGAATTGTTTTGGATATCGTTTTGTACATTTTCCTTCAATTGTGCAAGGAGCATATTTGGCGTCTTTACCACAGGGACCATGCAACATGTACTCTGTCACTACCTTGTATCCTTCTGGGTCATTTGTTAGACTTGGCATTTCTGCAGATATTATATCATCCAACTGGCTTCCACTTTTGCATTTGCATTGATCTTCCAGCCACAGGAGTATATGTGCGTGCGGGAGTCCTCGCTTTTGAAATTCAATTACGTATACGACTGTAAATATAGATTTTAAGAAAAATTAGTTTTCATGACAGATTTTCTAAGTGAGTGCAAAAAATGTTTGTATATTAAGTAATCAGTTACCTGCAAGGGTTGGTCCAAAAACATTGTTCTTTATAAGATCATCCAATAGTTGTGTTAGTTTCATCTTGAATACACGCGTTCCTACCTCCGGCCGATCATGTGCTTTCTGCCCGGAATAAGTGCTAACATTTCATCAATTTCCGGCCATTTTGGGTTTGAAGTGAATGTGATAAACAGATCTGGATTCCCATAAGTTCGACATAGAGCCATTGCATCTTGGTAATTTTGCATCATATAACGTAGTCCGCCTGTAAAACTTGAGGGTAAGACTATCCTTTTCCCAAGGCCTGCCGCATCTGTGTCACCTCTTATATACGCATCCTGCAAATTATGATACAGATCTACACGTAGAGTATCTTGGTTGTGTCTGTTCCATTTTAATCTTTGTTCCTCAACTGTTGCGAATGCGTCCACCAAAAATTGTTGGAATAGCCGGCCTCCTTTCAGCAAAGTGTTGCCTTGGTTATTTCGATTTTGGATCACATAAGCATAATACTCCTTCATTGATACATAGCCACGTTGTGTTTTTCTGGCACCTGTATTGTTTGTATATGGTATCTTGTCATGATATCCGTCTTCTCCATAAGGAAATAACAAAGGATATTGTAATGCCATGTAGGATGGATGCAATTCTGAGATTCGATTCGGACCCTTTTCTTTGCAATTAACAACGATATCTTTTGTAGGAATACCATCTCTAAAATCATTTGTTATCAAAGCTGCTACTTCTGATACTGTTGGCATGTTATACTGCCTCGATGTTCTTCTTTCACTGATTAGGCGCAATTCAAAGTTTACAGAGCCATGGGAATGGCACCAATCTTTTGCCATTCTAAATGACTTGGCAACTGCACTTGTTTCATCCAACATGGCTATTAAACTTCTTACTATGGACTCATCCACTTGATCATGATTGATGCTAAACCGTCAACTTATATTGACCAAGGAATGGTCAACAAAGTCAAAGAGCCTATAATCAATCTCTGGGTAATAAAGGGTATCACCAGGTCGTTATGTCCCGACGAGGTGTGGATTGTGCCTTAACGTACTTGTGATCGGGTGATTATTCACAGAAAAGGGTTGTGATAAGAATTATTTGAGAATTATGAAATGAAATAGCTTAGGAAAGCTATGTGATTGATTACGGGAATTGAGATTAAGAAGATTAGAGCTAAAACCTAAAAACGTACGTTTTAATTAAAAACGTACGCAGACGAACGAAACAAAAAGTACAACTGATGGACGGAAAAGGTTACAAGTGTGAAATTATTATTTTTACAATCCTAATAAATAAAGAAAATTTTAAGAAAAAGAAAAATTATTTTTACACTATTTAATTATTAATTATTAATTAATTACTAATTATCTATTTATTAACTAATTAAAATAATTAGAATTATTAAAAATACTAAAATGGCTTAGAAAATTAAGAAAATTTTTACAAATCTAATTAACCATCATAGGAATCCTAAAAAATTATAAAAAGTTGATTTTATGTATTTTTAAACTAATTTACTAATTATTACTCTAATTATTAATTAATTACCAATTAAACTATTTATATTATAAAAAATAGAAAATGAACAACATAAATTTTAGAAAAATTTATAAAAATGTTTTAACTTATATAAAAGCTAGAAAAATTATAAAAACTAGGTTGTACTTTATAAAATCTAATTATGCTATTTAATTACTTAATATTAATTATTGATTAATTAAACTAAAATTAATTCTAAAAACCACTAAAAGACAAAAGAAAAATCTGGAAAATTTTCTAAAATTACTTTAACCTAAAAGAGAGTTAATAAAAATATAAAAATGATATATTGCTAATAAATAAGCTAAAAAGAAAATTAAAATGATAATTTCTATTAAATAGAAGTTATCACTATAATTAAAGTTGGTTTTTTTTTTTATTTTTTTTTATTTATTTTATTTATTTTTTATTTTTCCAAACTAATTCCACACTAAAAACTAAAACTTTTTATGAAATCACTTATGATTTAAGCCAGCAATAAGCACTTTGAGTGCTTATAAGCCTACTCAGTTGACTTTTGTTGACTGCACAAGGATTTGAGCTCAAATGGAGTAATGTGGGGTCCACAATGATTAAAATTTGTTTCTCTGAGTTGTTTGATCAATGATAAGCAAGTTTCAACCAAATAAGCAATGAAAATAAGCCTAGAAGGCCAAAATAAGCAACTGCTTATTGAGTTCTGGATCAGAATTGGGACAGAAATGGGAAGCAAAACAAAGTGGGGTCCACTGGTCCTATGGTCAAACTAAGGGTCAACTTATGATCCCTGGTAGGAGGGGAGTTGTAAGGACCCAAATATGAGGTGTGGGACCCACTGGGGTGGCCACAAATTACCACCAAAGGTGGTGGGGTGAGGACTGATCTGATGCACAGGGCAAATGGCTTGCCCTGCAGTTGTATTCCAAAGGTATTTCAGTCCACAAAATAAAATCACAAAAATGTAACCATTATGGAAATCATAAGTTTAGCTGGTAAGCTATACACACAACAAGTTTTACACCCTAATTCACAACACAAAAATCCACAAAATTCTTGCAATTTATGAAAAAATCTGAGACATGCAAAGTTGACTTTAGTGAAAAACTTGGAAAGTTGACCTTGGTGAGTTTTGATTGATCACAGATGATTAATTGATGTTTATTAAACCCAATGCTAACCAAATCTACTTAGCTACACTAATTTTGAGTTGATTCACAAGTTTTGATAAACCAAATCACAACAGTTAAGCTGTTTTGATTTAAACTTAATGATTTTGACTTTTTTTTTTATCTATAACCACTGGATTTTATGTTTAAACTAAACTACTTAGACCTAAGTGAAGCTATCTTAACAGATTTTATCCAACACAAGCCACAAGATCACAAGCATAAAACCTGATCCAAACACCCCTTTTAACCACTGATTTTGAGTTTTTCAAAGAGTTTTGGCAAATCAATTCACAACTTCAGTTTCTATTATCATAACATGCAAGTATAGACTTGTTTAAACTCAGGAATAACAAAGTCCACTGGTTTTCTCAACAAATACACAGATTATGATTTTTGACAGTCAAAAGAGAAATTGTAAACAACTATCCAAACTAACAAACAACCCCCAGATTTTACAACACAATATCACTACCTAATTAAGAAACAATAAAAGAAAACAAACAATAGCATATTACAAGCTAGGAAAAATGAAGAATGAGAGTTAGCTCACAATGTGCTTTCCAGCTGAGAAATTGTGAAACCAAGGACCAATTTTTACCATCCTATTGAATCCCCATGGATTCACTAACCCAGGGCCATCCCATATACACCCTGCTCCAGCTTTGATCTCCTTCCTTCTTGATTTTTTTATTTTTGAGTATTATTTTTCTTGATTTTATTTTTTATTTTTCTACTTTATTGATTACAAGTCCACTAAGTGATATCTAACTATTAGAAACTTATAAGAAAGCTTAAAGAAGCTTAACCAACTACTGAACAACAGGTTTTAAACATTTTTGATCATATTAAGATTTTAAGTAAAAACAAGCATAATTGAATTAAAAAGGAAACACTAAATTCAATTGTTGGAATAAGTTCAAAATATATTAAAAACACTTAGTACATTGACTGGAAATTGAAAACTACACTTGAAAGACAATACTAATGAAATTCGACATACATTAAGCTATATAAACTACACTCTGCTTCTTGCTTTATCTCTCCCTTTATATAAGCTTGAATTAGGGTTTTGGAGACCCCTTTGTCCTTTCCCAGCAGCAATTGTGACCATTGGATTATTATGGTTGATCTTGGCCGTTTAAATTTCTTGGCGCCAAACTTCCTTTTGTCTGTTTCTTGGATTATTGATGCCAGGGAGGATAAGTTTGGATTGTAGCTTTTGTTTGAGTAGGCAAGGGGGTGAGCTTCAGTGTAGCAGAGGGTGAAGTAGTAGGGGTGATGATGGGGGGGGGGGGGGGGGTTGGCTGGTAGCAGGGGTGAGTGGGGAGGTGATGAGGTGGAGGTCAAAGTTTGGGGGGTCAAAGTGTTGACCGAGGGGGAGTAGTATTATTAAACGGGGGTGAGGTGGATTTGTGGTGGGCTGGGGTTGGTGATGGGCCAAGGTTTGGAGTGGATTGGGCTGGGTGGATTGGAGTGATAAGGTGGATTGGACTTGGTTTTGGGTTTTATTAATTCTAAGGGTCCGGTTGGTATTGTAGTTTCACACAAGGACCATTTTTGCAATTTATCAAAACATAGGGACTGA
>JARVZY010010615.1:0-26239 GCA_030686995.1 Artemisia argyi
TCCCTAAATGGTAGAAAACATTCATGGAGTTATCTTCAGAGTTTAAAGAAAGACTCACCACTTTTTAAGACACAACTCAGTTTGTAAAGTCATTGAACCAAAAAGAAGATAATGGAGTCAGTGAATGATAACAATAGGTGAGAACTTTGTTGATGTGATAAGTGAAGCAACTAAAAAAAAAAGTTGGTATAAAAAGGTAAACAGTTGTCAGCAATGTTCCTTTAAAGTAAGGTAAGACGTGTTTTAAGAATAAAAGCATTTGTTGCGGTTAGGTAGTAGTGTACTTTTCTAGTTAGATGCTTGACGCGTCGGTTTTAACCCACAGGCATCTGTGTCGATTTTGCCTATATAAATGAATGTCTTAAAGGAGTACCCACAGGCATCTGTGTCGAATTTGCCTATATAAATGAATGTCTTAAAGGAGTAATAAATGTTGTCTCGTACATTTACTATGTTAGCATTTACGAGAATATTTACTCCTCCTAAAGCTTAACCCCTTAGTATATTTAGTTAGACTTGTTTGTGTTTAAAAAAGCTTAACCCCTTAGTATATTTAGTTAGACTTGTTTGTGTTTAAAAAGTGAGGAACCTTACACTTTGTCATTCAACTTTGATCATTAAATCATATAGTAAATTCTCTGATTCATTCAATAAGAATTTAAACGTTGAAAAACCTTGTTGTATTGTTTTGTTTGAACTGTTTGTGTATTCTTGCTATTAACTTGTTTAAACATACATCTAGTTAACATGATGAAGTGATTTAACTTAATACTTAGGTTATAAACACTTCAAAGGGTACAACCCCACAACTCAAACTCATTTCGGAACAAATTTATGGTTTATGTACATACACAATCAAATGCTGGAAGGTAAATACATTACTTTTTCTTCTTGTCTTCTTGAGTTATTTCGAGTATAACTGGAGCTGCGGGTATACTAAACCACCACTCTCTCAATCTCCTAATCAATCTCTCTGTCTCTGCTCTTCTCATAGGCGAGTATTTTGTGAATTCTTCCAAGAAAGTAAGTAGCACCACATATTTAAAGGGGGTAATGGCCACAAACAAAGCCAAAGCCACAAGTGCAGCCACAAATCTGTTACTAGCCTGCACACACATACAGGAAATGCTATATTAGTCTTTTCTATGTTGCAAAGATAAACATAACTACTAGCATAAAATTTTAAAATCGGATATTGCGGGGTTGGTTGGGGTAGCGGGTCAAAAGGGGTACTTTATGTACATGTCTGGTTGACCCTGTCAAAAATAAAAAATTTGACTACTAAAAAGTAGTATACATTGTTTAAAACAGCCCTTGGTTCTTGCAATAATTGTAAAAAAGGCCAATCCCTTTTCAAGAGCGAGTTTCTGGATTAATAATGAAACGCAGAAGCAAGACAGAGACAATGATGCTATTTGTCAAGAGTCACACCTTTCTTGGAAAGTTTAGTTCTCTCTCTTCTTATGCATACAAGTACAACGGTTTGTGTGTAACAGAAGAACCAGTTTAAAGGTTCGAAAATTAATCACTAAAAAACACAATAATTTTTGTAATTATTAATGAACCCAAGTTAACAAGTACAAAAGGAAAACACACTAACATCTCCATTTTCAGCCTCTTTTTCCTACTCTAACTTAGGCGAAAGAAGTATGCTTTACTTCAATCATAAATCTTATCTTACAATAAAAAAAATTGTGATTTCCAAACTTTTTTACTCGCAATTTTGTATTTTAGAAAACGTGATATTCCTCTCCTTATATGGTCGTTAACAGAACCAGCTACACTGAACAAAATCAGAATCCTCCAGTAACATTTCAGTAAAGTTTAAACAACTATACTTTTAGTTTTGTCTTAAAATAGAATGAGAACAATTTCTAATGATTATCTTGTATCAAATTTCTGCATTTTCAGTTTGTATTTTAGAATGCATAATGTTAAGGACTAAATCAAAGATTACCTGTGGAAATAAGGACAACAGAAGGCCACGTATTTTTAGAAGAACAACATTTCCCTCTTGGACCAACTCTTCAGCTTGAGAAATTGCATTCTGAACAGCTAAAAGCTGCTCCATTTTGTTCATTGGTGGAGGCACCATGACCTTCAGTCCATCAATAGGTTGTCCTCTACTAGAATATCGTGTAAGCATCATACTACTTGCAAGAAAGATGAGTAGTAATGCAAAGACATAAGAAAGCCAACCCCTGCACAAGAAGAAATTGGTATGATCAAGGTCTCATATAACCAACAATTTCTATGGACAAAAACTTTAAAAGTAAAGCACATCTCAGCAAATAGCAAATTCCTACAGATATAAACAGAGATGTATTCTATCTCTAACGGGTCAAAAGAAGAAAATCCAGCAAAAAATGATTTATTAACAAAAACTTCAATTATTGTAATAATTATCGTTTGTAATCATAATTACAACAGAAATTATAAGTAAAACATTTCTAAAATACTGGAAAGAAGTGTTTAAGACAAGCCTGCCCATATTACAAATTTTACCAGTCATTTTTTATTTATTTATTTATTTATTTTTGGGTAAAAGGGTTACCACCGGTAAAATAAAAATGTAAAACGTAAACGTATTTTGACTAGTTATCCCAATCGTCCATTTTGCCCCCAATGGAAATAGATATCAAAGTAAACCTCACCGGTAAATGATGTATCCAAATATCAAACAGAACACAACAGACTTTGAAGGCTCCTCCCAGTACAATAGTTTAAGAAGATAATTCCCGAGGTCGATTAACGGAAAAGTCAACTCCTGAAAATAAGGAACAACCAAATTTCATAATGAAGGATGCCATGGAAATTCCATCAACAACTTAGTGAGAGCTACTAAAAAAAAAAGGTTACTCCAACATATGGTGCACAAATTGTGCTGCCCCTTTAAAGCTTAACCTCCCCATAGAGCAGTAATGGTGGAAAATAAATGGTCAGGCCGAGCTGGGTAATAGGTTGAAATGGGTAATTTCTGTACAGGTCAAGGCAGTAGAGTTGAGTTGGCCCGCATTTATTTTTATGCTCATTCTTATCGTTTTTACATAGTATAATTTATGAGCTGATAGTGAATTCAAAAAACACTGTTAAGTTCTAATCCAAATCTGTAAATAAGATCAGTTTAGGAGGCGTGTCCATGAAAAGTGGACTTTGGGTGACTTGTCAAACCCATTTGACCCATAACCCGTTCTCCTGCAGGCTAATTTTTGTGATTTGACCCATTTGAGGAAAACACAACCCAAACGAGAGATTCACAAAATAAGGGTCAAAATTGCAGAACACTACTAATCATAAAATATAAATAATAAAAATATTATAAAAAAATAACAAATCTGATTTATTCAAACCTTCAGCACGGCTAAGTTGGTGTCGAGGCCTTCAACTTTAGCTCCATCAACTGTTGCTTGTGCGTCTGCAACCATTTTATAATTGCTTCTAGATTCATCTACAGCTTTCTCTAAAGGAGTCATCTCGCCAACCGTGATCTCACCGACAATAACTGATGACTGATTAGCCATATTAGAACTTGTAGCAAGGACAAACCCTAGACCAGAAGCCACACTGGTAGCTGATACTGAATACATTCCATAACTAGATTTATTTCTTTCTGGCTCTTTGGAAGTTAGCATGGTAGCAATTGCTTCCAATATCCTATCGCCACCTGGCAGTTGATCACAAGCATTATACATAAGACCTCTCTCATAGCACAGTGGGAGTGGGGAACTCATTTGGTTGAGAGCTTGTATTCTTAGAATGCCAAATATTGCTTTTAGCAATGCTTCATCACGTGCAACTCCAGTAAGCTGGAACTTGCGTATAAATCTGTGAGCATACAAGATTTCTCGCACAATGGCTAGCCAGTAGTCACGCCTAGCATGCCCTTTGAGCTCCGGAAGCTCCATAATAACTGGTTCTGATCTACATTGGAACCAAAATCAGTTAAAAGAATTTCTTGGAAAACACAAGTATTCTACCACATGTAGTCATTTTGATCCATGTACTAAAGAAGAAGATGATCTGGGAAGTTCTTGTCAAATGATTCAAATGAAAAAAAATGAGCTAAATGAGGAACATGTTAAACTTTGCCCAAAGGTCTATCCTTTTATGAATACAACCTCCTCAATCAATTTGCTCAATGATTTAGACTATTTATTGCAATGAATTTTGTCACATATTTGTCCTAGCAGTACCTAGGTGGCCCATCAACCAAGAGGATGTGGGTTCAACCGTTCAAGTCCCAATCCAAATATATGTGTGGTACTAGGTATATAACTAACGTATTGATTATTCGCTAAAAAAATAAACAAATTGAACCAGAAATGTTTAATGGTCATCCCAACCCAGCCCGTAAACAGGGCTAACAATGACTTATTTCAACCCGAACCCATTATGAGTTTTTGACCCCATTAACAAACCACCTATCTAGCCACTTGATTAACACTCCTCAAGTGACAAAACTTTCAATGACCAAACAGCACTAGATATGCCATGTCAAATTAAAAGGATAAACAAGAGCAATAACACATGCCAACTTACAAGGTACTTGACTTATACAAGACGGCCTTGTCAAATAGTCGTGTTCCCCATGGGCCTGTCAACTCAGCCTTGACAATCTGCTTCAAGTCATCTGCCAACTCATAAACTGTGGGAGTATCATATGACACAACTTTAAGAGCTTCAAAGTACAAAGCATGATCTGTCAGAGTTAACCGACCTGAAATCATAAAAATATGCATGAACACGTATAAGAACTTCAGCTATATCACATCATACTATAAGCAACATTTATCATTTGAGAATATTCAGATGTGAAGGCTGGCTAGTTGACCTACCAGGCCAAGTTGAGATGCCTAAATGTTGAAGAACTGGTTGTGTGGTGACAGTACCATCCAATTCCAGAACCCTTTCCCCTCTTGCAGATCGTGGGGATTGAAGGAGAGACGACTCTGATTGAGATTTTATCTTTTTAGTAGCCCTGGAAAAATCAAATTTGGTCAACTGCATTGAATATATCTAAGGATTAATAACTATGATATATTCTATATATGGACAGATGCAAGTTGTTTGACACTAGTCATCAGCAGATGTGGTGCTAGACTATTGCATTATAGGATTCTAGACGAGGTAGCATTTCAACCCATTTAGGATAAATGGATCAAATCGGTTATAGTTTTATCGGTAATAGGTTAAATGGGTAAACTTAATTAGCCAAAATGAAAAGGTATCAAGCAGACCAAATGGGTTGGGAGTTGCTCCAAGTGTATCCAAATGTATAAAACCTTCTAGATTGTTTTATAGAAAAAAAGAAGTGGATTATTATTTTGATAATATGCTCTTGTAATCATTTTTAAGACACTAAATATTTATAAAGATCGGAAAAAAACACAAAAAATTTGTTATATGTGAGCCCAACCTGACTCGTACAGTTTTTATCTGAACCTGTTTTGATCTGTGACCAAACCCAACATTTACCACTAATAGAGCTATGGCCTATAAATACTAGAAATGACTCCCATGGAACTGAAACCATAAGCATTGCCGTATTAACATCCCTCGCGACAATGCAGGAACAGAGAACCAAAATATAAGAGTTGAGAGTACCTTTCTAATCCAGTAAGGTACTTGTCATAGGTAGAAAATTGAAGCCGGCCTCCGGTGGATGCAGTTAGAAACTCATATATGTAGTCACTGACTATTACATTTGCTATAATAGGCACTGCTGGGGCTATTCGGGAGAAGGCCTCTAACCCCACTGATGCATCCTCGTCTATCTGCAAAATAAATAATGCAACAAAGCCAAAATGTTGTCAGGAAAGCACTTGACCCATACCTTGCATTCAAGTAAAGGTGATGCTACCTTCGCTATGAATGAATGAAATCTAACACAAGTTTAACCTAGAGGCATGATTACAAGTGTGCCACGAAAGAGCAACCTTCACTTTAAAAAGACAAGGGAGTCTTATATCTTGGACTAGCTTTTTGGTAGCCTTATTTGGTGGTTTATACAGAACAACTACTTTTTTAAGCTTCTAAGTGTTTAAGGCAATCAAGGATGGATTATTTAATAGACTATTTCACTGACGCCTTATTTGGTGGTTTATACACAACTACTTTTTCCATGTAGTTCACACGATATTTATCATCAAGATGCCGACCAACCAATGCAACTATCTAGCTAAGTATTGAGCTAGTACCGAACTCCTTTTTTACTATTCATAACATTAGCATATATCATATTATTATACCAATCAAAAGAACATACATCTACAGAAGGCTGACTCGCAGCATCTGGAACCTCCCAAGCAATCATCATATCAAACGTCAATCTCCGAAACCTTTTGTCCTCCATATAACCATTAACTTGTGTAGATTGAGCAATAGCCCTGAAACAGGAATACTCAAGTATATTTCTCGCATACCGCGCCGGATGCTTCGTAGCTTCCGAAGCCTCCTTTTCAAAGTTTTCACGAAGCTGTTCCGCAGAAATGTCAAGGATTCTGGAATAATGAGATATAAACATATGAACTGAGTAACTATGGGATAATGTCATATTATTACAACGTACAAGATTAATGGTCCGTGTTGGTAATTATACTCAATAGTGCCCAAGTCTAATACTTTTTATAAGAGCCTAACATGGTAGCTTGATAATGTCATAACCATTACTTGCTTACGCGGCAGTTTTTATGACACAGGTAAAACTCATCACTTAATTACAAAATTAGTCCATTTCAAAGTACGAATACCAAACTAACCAATTTTTATACAGTAGCTTGCCATGTCATAATTTTTTACATTTTAAATCTACCACTGTCCGCCAAACCACCTTAATCCACAAAGTACTAATACCGGGTTCTGAAAATGCATCATCGATAACAATTATACTTTCCTAAACTGATCTAATATGGTCTAATGGTCTAATTTAAATATCTGATCATGTCATAAGTCATAACCGTTTTCTTGCTTATGTGGCATCTTTTTTTGACGCGGCAACTCATCACCAAATTTACCAAATTAATCCATTATTCAAAAAGGCACAAATACCAAACTAACCAATTTTCCACGGGTAACTTGCCGTGTCATCTTATCACCGTCCACTAAATTACCAAAAGCAACGTATTCCAAAAAGTACAAATAACATGGTCCAAACATACATAATCAAGTAAAGGATACGTTCTTAAAATGACAGAATATCGTATAACATAACTATGTCATAACCGTTTTCTTGTTTATGCGGCATCATCTAATGTCATACATTATCGAGTATAATTACCAAAACTGACTTTTTACTATATTAGCTCTATACACATAACACAGTATCAATACTTAATCAATCAAAACACAAAAACTTACTTTGCGCAACGCCGAACAACTACATTGGCAACAACGGACAGTTCCCGAATCCAATTCTTGTCCTCACCAGTAGCAGGCGGACTTTTAATTTCATTAAATTCATCATTATAAGAATTCACACTCTTATTCAACCATTTAAATGACCCGTCTCTTACGTAATCCATCATGTTTTTCGTTTTACTTACAGCCGTCATCTTCTTCAAATTCTATCAACACACCCCAGAAAAAAAGTGATAAAAAATTAGGGGTTTTTTATTAACAGCATTAAAAAGAAATTAAAATTGTGGGTATTGAAATTGAGTGATGAATTAATGGGATTATGATAAAAGTTTATTGAATTGTTTGTGTGTAAATTGTTGATTTGAAGATGGTAATGATGTTAAAAAACTGTAAACTGTGATCAAATGTTTTGATGATCTATTATACTTTTTGTTACTTTTGGTGGATAACATGTATAGTCCTTGTACTATTTGTGAGATGGTGAAAGTAGCATTTTTTTTTTTTTTTTAATGGAAGAATGGTCCCTGGGTCTCTTTTTTTGTTCGAGTAAGGAGTGGGCAAAACGCGAAAAAGACATAGCGCTATACCTAAAGTGGAACGGTAGTGTACCACATTTAGTTTCGTTTATTTATTTAATGTAGCATCATTTTATGAAAAAATAATAATAAAAAAAAAAAAAAAAAAAAAAAAAAAAACTACGATTGGATTGCCAATCGTTTTGTTATGGTAAAATCGGCACAAAACCAAACATGCAATAGTATTCTGATTTTTTTTTTCCTATTCACATGATCATTTTTGTTAAGGGGATGATTTGCACACCACATTTTTTTATACTTTCATCACACTCTGTGCATTAACATGTTGTACGGTATGTTATACAACTTGTACAGAATGATGTAAGTATAAAAAAATTTGGTGTGCAAATCAACACCCTTTTTGTTACAAGTGTGAACACCTAGTTTGTAAAACAGAAATTGTCAAACCATAATTTATAGTTTTAGCTTGACTTTCTAGACCATTTTAAAATTAGGTTTATTTCTAGATTAAGTGGGTAGACCTTTTTCTGTTAATGAGTCTTAATGGAGAAGAGCACCCTTTGTTTCATCTCCTCATATAGACTATTTAACAGAAAAAGAAACATATTATATGTGTGACTCTACCACTATCTCCTCATTAAGATTCATTAACAGAAAAAGAAACACGCCCAAGTTATTTGTTACACCTAAGATACTATAATACAATGACTTCTAATTTTATATCCATCAACTCTTTAAACAACATGGGAATGCATATCTTTAAAAGTTTAAAGAAGCATGTGTTGTGCACCATGTGACCTTTATTTCATTTCCTTTCTCACCTGACATCAAGGAGGTAAAATTCGTGTAACACGTAACTAGTAGAATGACAAAGAAATAGTTAAATACATCACATAAAGTTATGAACCAACTAGTGTTTACCTTTATTTTTTGTTAGAGAAACACGTAATAATGTCCACCATGTGACCCTCTTTTAGGTTATTATCATGTTTATGTCGACATGCCGACATTCAAACATGTAACTAGTAGGCTTGAGTTGACATTTAGAGATAAACATGATACTACGTAATATGATCTTATTTATAAGTTACATTTCAGTTCTAATATGTTTTATATAACCAACATTTATGCACCATTTAACTTAAAGTAGAAAGTGTTTTAAAAGTATGATTATCTCATTTTATTGGTTTTTCACTCTTAATTACTAGTATCATTTAGCCAAAAACTGAAACCTCACACAAGCGCGCACACACTGAGTTGGGAACCATCCAGCTTCACTGCCCTCGTAAGAATGGTAAAACCACTAAACTTCTACGAGTACAACAATCTTGAGGATTTAATACTGAAACTTTTTCACAATAGTTCGTAATTTTATATAGCAACTTAACTCTCATCATTTTTATTGATTAAAACACTCAACTTTTTTTTTTTTTTTTTTTTTTTAATTATTTTTTTCTTATTTTTTGGGTTCTCCAAATGATCTTTTGGCATTAAACCTTCACAAAGTTAAGTATTACTATACTTTTAATAAAAATTAACCACATCCTAAATTACATTAACAATCCATTCAAAATCATACTCCGTAATAAACTAAAGCATTCATTTAAAATTTACCTCAGTCCTCGAATTTGTTGCTCAACTTGAAACCCAAAGTTGCATAAAAACATAATATCCTCAAATTTGTTTGCAAGTTATAAACCCTTCACGATATTTAGAATCTATGTGAATGCTTGTGTTTTTGGCAAAGTTTATCCTAGACTCGTAGTAATAGTCGGTATTGGTTTTTATATTAGGTCGAGTGTCCACTTCACGCCACGTATATACTCTCTAAGAATATAGCATGGCCACGTGACCACGTCCAAATACATTTCTTGACTTCTGTTTTTTGTAAAATATGTCCCTAGCGTTTTAACATGTGCAGTGTTGGGCCTTTCGCATAATGTTATGAACTATGATTTTCAGTTTTGGTAAATCATAACGTCTAAATATCGTGGAGGTAATTCTAAATTTGCTTTACTAATGTTGTTAAAAAAATTATGACTCTACTATCTAGGCCAAAATATTAAAATATCGTGTCACTATCTTATATAACTACTCTGCTTCTTTGCATTATTGAAAAAAAATGGTGCAAATTTGACCAAAATTTAGGTAGATTAAATTTTAAAAATTTTAACAATATTGCTCTCGCAATAAAGAGTTAGGATCCTCTAATTTCAAATAAACATGACCCATCATGTTGAAGTTGTTGTGAGAAGGAAAGAACAAATAGTTTATTATTATAAGACATTTCTTTTATTTTAAATCAAATCTTCACTCACAACCTCAACATGATGAGTCATTTCATTATGAACATTAGAGAATCATAACTATAACATCCCGCCTACTCAGACCACAATATTGTTCGTTTTCCCCGTAGGCTCACGGCTTTGTTTTTGTGGCCTCATTTGATGACTTCCCGGCAGGTCACCCAAGCTAGTACTGCTCTCACATGAGCACGCTTAACTGCCAGTTCCTAAAAACCTCACTCGCAGTAGACCACAAAACGCGTTATCCCGCCTACTCAGACCACAATATTGTCCGCTTTGCCCGTAGGCTCACGGCTTTGTTTTTGTGGCCTCATTTGATGACTTCCCGGCAGGTTACCCAAACGAGTACTACTCTCACATGAGCACGCTTAACTGCCAGTTCTTAAGAACCCCACTCGCAGTAGACCATAAAACGCGTTGTGTCATTGTATGACGAATGTTATCTTATGAACCCAGCATCTCTCCAGGCCACAGCCGATGTGAGATTTGCCTAGAGTGTTACACTAACTCTACAATAAAACATTCATGCCTTTTATAAAGTCCTTATAACTTGTTCCTTTTTATGTTATTAGTTTAACTACAAAGTTAACCTAACCATGTATCATGTTTAAGTGATGTAATGAAGTACTAACTATAAGAGTGAAAAACTTAAAATAAATAAATAAATAATAAAAACAGCAAAGGTTTTTCAACTTTTAAATTCTTATTGGAAGTAAATCAAAGAATGTATACCAAAATGTTTGTGGACAACACTTGAGATTGAATGACAAGTATAATACAGACTCCTCTCTAAACTCAAAGTTAAACTTTGAGTACAATTATGCTAAACCAACTGAGTTCATACTCAGGGACTTAATTGTGTTTGGAAGAGTAAAAGTTATTTGTGAATGTCTCAACATTAAATGCACAAACTGTCAACTTTTACTTCAACTTATGAGTTCTTAACTTCTTATATAGATAAGAGAATGGTTATTAACCGTTGGGTAAAAAGTACGTGTTCTAGAATTAATGAACAAAGTATTCTTGCCATGTCATTGTGCGGACAAATTTTTGTAAATTTTTTGTGGATATAAATTTGTCTTTTGATAATTTAATAGTTATTTTATTTTTTTGATAATAGTATGTCATTTTAGAAAGCCAACCAAGTAACCGACTTAACTTTCATCATTTTATTGATTACTAACAATCAACTTCTTTTTCTTTTTTTTTTTTTTTTTTGTCTTTGTATTAATCCCTAACTTCTCCCATTAAAAACTGCAAATGGATTATCAAAAAAGTTTGTACATCCATGCATTATATATATATATATATATATATATATATATATATATATATATATATATATATATATATATATATATATATATATAACTTTGTGCATTAAATCATCAAAAAGTTGGATGTTTAGTATAGTCGTGAACTATAATTGAAATTAATCACATCCCAAATTTCCTTTAACTAATACATTAAAATCACAAATAAACTAAAGCATTCGTTTAAGATTTACCTCAGTCTTTAAAGTTGTCATTCAACTCAAACCCAAAGTTTCATTAAAACATAATATCAACAAATGTTTTTGTGAGTTATGGCCCCTTATGATATTTAGAATCTATGTGAATGCTTGTGTTTTTGGCAAAGTTTATCCTACTAATAGTCAGTAGATTGGTTTTTATTAAAGGTTGAATGCTCACTTCATGCCACGTACTCACCACACAGAATATAGCATGGGCTATGTCAAAATACATTTCTTGACTTGTGTATTTGTGTAAAACATGAAACCCCCCCCCCCCCCCTCACCCCCCCCCCCCCCCCCAGCGTTTTACTATGTCCAATGTCTGTAACACCCCCAATTTCATGATACGCAGCGGAATTCAAACTGGGTGTTACTCGATGGCACAACAGTTATAACAATAGAAAACGAACTCTAATTGAGTCATTTTAAAAAATTTGTCATTCGAATTGTATAAATATTAGAGTTTACAAAATGAGGTCCCAGTAGTTTCAAGGTTTACAAATTACAATAAATAAGTTTTCGAATGATAATAAAGTTTATAGCCTTCTTGAGTATCCGTGCTCCTTCGTGCCAGCCTCGATCATTATGGACCTGAGATAAACATGTTAAAGTGTCAACACAAAGGTTGGTGGGTTCATAGAGTTTAGTTAAATTGTTGAATACAATATAGTTTCACACTCATAGTTCGAAAACAAAACAATGATTATTTCACTAAGCTCATGTTACTAACATCTTAACACAACATCAATTTAGTACGTTTTGTTACCTACCAAGCTTAACACAAACGTTTTCAAATATAGTGTGTTTGGTTACTAACCGGCTTAACACAAACATCTTTAAATACAGAGCGTTTGGTTACCTAACCGGCTTAACACAAACATCTTCAAGTATAGTGTTTTTAGTTACCTACCGGCTTAACACAAACATCTTTAAATATAGAGCGTTTGGTTACCTAACCGGCTTAACACAAACGGCTTGCTTACAAATAGGTGCTTAAATGGTTCATGATATTAGGATTTAACAAGGTGGGTTTTAACATAGCACATAAGGTATCAATAATAATTGATATAGCACATAACTCTGAAGTACATAATTCCGAATATCAATAACGATTGATATAACACATAGTTTCAAGCATATAACATAGTTTTCAAGTAATTGTGATTGTTATAAAAGTAGTTAAGCATGTATCTCCCCCAAAGTATTTATAAAACTAGTATAAAAACGGGGATATGACTCACCGTGAGTTGGATGATGTTTTAGTGCTTAACGAATTGGATGGAATAGTCAGGAAACCTATAAGTGCAACCTAAAACAGAATGTTGCGACTTAGGTTGGAACAATGTCTAAGAAAACATAAACGTGTCTATATGTGTCATTTATATTGATCCTGATGTAGTACTTGTATGTCGTTTTAGAGAAACGGTTTATGAAACATGTTTAGTTTATATACCACGTACTACCGTTTGGGCCATCATAATTCAGATGTCATGCAGTAAACGTTCGAGGAGCTAGGACACTTTAATTTGTCAATCCAGCAACTCGTCGATCCATTTACTCTAATGAAGCCCCTCACATGAAGCTCCCTAGTGTTGTAGTAATCGATATAGAAAATATAGGTTTTTTGTCGTTTCACAAAAGTTACAATTTCGAAGGTCGAATAACTTAAGAAAGATTATTTTGAATGAAGATTGTTATCTTTATAAGTTTTATTATATCTAGTAAGTATGTGATAATATTTGTAAAATCTTATGGTTTATCGAGGGAGTAGATCCAAATTGTTTTGTGTTTGTGTTGTTTTGCTACGGTTATGGTCTTGACTAAATGTAAGTAACTTAAATGGTTTTACAATTTCCCACCGATTACAAGAGTTTACACTTTACGAATATGGTCAAAAATGGTGTTGTTTATAAGTTGCGGAAAAAGGGTAAAACGGTCATTATTCCCACGATTTAAGAAAATACTATTCCGAAGGTCAAGTGTATGATTTTAGTTTATGCAAATCAACCACTATATAATAGCCTACCATAGAAGCAACACCTAAGCGAGCAAATGCCATGTCATTGCCTACTGGATTGCCTACATGGCATGCACTTTACATGCAATAAAATTCAGAATTTAAAAAGTATGGTCATTAATGGGACTCGAACCCACGACCTCTGCTACCAAACACAAGCGTGCCTACCACTGGATCACATTAGAGTTTTTGTTTAGTGTTTGGAAAACAAAGTACACTTGCTTAAAATTAAAAATGTTATCAGCAACTAATATTTAGGGATATCAATCCACTATATTCATTTCAAATCATGTAACCGATCAAATGTTGAATCATAGAGCCTACAATAAAAGGATATTCTTGGAAAGTTTGATTACTATGCTATAATCATGGAAACAATTAAGGTATTGTGAATCAAATAATTTAAATTTCAACAATGAGATTAATTTATCCCAAACTATTCTCAATATCAGTTTAATCATCCTATATCATTCACACAAACAGATTCAAATAACCTAAATAAATTTATCATATTGTTATGATCACCTCTCAATCACGAAAAAATCACGCTCATGAAATTAGACCCACGATCATCAAACTAAAACCAAAACCCTATTAGGTTTCAAGAAAACACGCACAAAGATCTACCATCATCCACTGATCGGATGTGTCAATTAACCGATGGTAAGGTAATTCTTATTATGCTTTTTTGTGCGACTGAATCAGATTAGGTTAGTCGATCAGTTTTTGTGTATGATTAATTAAATATTAGTTTTGTATACATTTATGAATTTTGATTTTTAATTTTATTTGTGAAATCAATATTGACTCAATATGAAATTTTATAAATTTGCAGGAATATGATGCCTTATCATATATTTGCAAGAATATGATGCCTTATCATATATTTGTGAAATCAATATTGACTCATTTATGAACATATATACTATAGCCTAAACATGAAAAACAAGTAATTGATGATGTTTAAAGAAACATAAACTAGGGCTTACAAAGATTGGTTTAGGAAAGGAACTTAGAACAAGGACAATACTAGGACAATTTCCACACTTGAGGACTTCTACTTCTCTTGGACTTGTGCTAATCTTTAGCTACTTAAGTACCTTTAAACTTAAGAAGATCACTAAAGTGTGTGCAAGTAGTTTGTTGTAGCTTTAAATGGATCTTTAACTCTTGGATAATACTTGAAGTAGAAAGGAAATTTTGAGAGTGTTTGTGTGTTATGTTGGGCGTCAAAAGGGAGGGGGGGGGGGGTAAAGAGGTTTTTATAGCCTTGAAAGGAGGTGCAAGTAAGCATGAGTCATGTGTCTTCCTAGTTAAGAAATAACATGTGCTTTGATCCTAAGCTTTGTTGCATTAGATCAAGCCACAAGGCTTATGAGCCATGTAGTAATTCATGTTTGTGTAAGAACTAGCCAATTTGGCTTTCTCTTCTTAGGTTATGAGTGTGTAAATGCATTTATGGTGAGACTTGGAAATTAAGGGTGTGTTGTGATTGGTTAAGATGTGTGATTCATCACCAAGACTTAAAGTCTTGGTGATTTCTCCTCACTTCACACATCCAAGGAAAGGAGGGGGAAATGGTGTGGAAATTAGATGCTAGTTGATTTATTTGGTGACTTAGTCTAGGTCATTTTGCTAGTAACATGTTTTGTTGAGTCATAACTTGAGCTAGAGTTTAATTGTTGTTAAATATTCTAGGTACAATACTTAAAATGGAAATGTGGTAAACACAAGTACCTAGGAAATATAATAGTATATTAGACAAAAGTCGTGTAATTGTTGTTAAACCTAAAATCATAGGTTCAAAACGCGTAAATTGCATAAAACGCAAAATCGGAAAATGTAAAATTCCAAAATTTTTAGGAACGTCGTTGATGAGGCGAAAAATGATCCGTTTTTAGGGGGTCATTTAAGCCCGAATCCGAATTTATTTGATCAAATATTGCCCTAAATTGTTCCTTTTGTGATTTTAGGTACTTTGGGAGTGAAATCTGGAAAAGGAAGCAATTCGGACGTTTTTGGAGCATAAAAGTGAAGAAAACGCCAAAGTCTTAATTTTCCATGCTGGGAACAGTAGGTGACGGCGTCAAGAGCAAAACCTTGACGGCGTCAAGAGCAAATTTCATGAATTTCCATGACGACCCAGAACAGATTTGACGGCGTCACGTAGGAAGGGCGTCAAGAGTAAAAGAGTCATGACGGCCTGGAAGTGTATAAGTCTTGACGGCGTCAGAAGTAGATCTAGGCAGTCCGAGAAGAGTTTTGGCGGCGAGGTGACGGCGTCACAGTGTTTGTCTTGACGCCGTCAGACCTATTTTTCTATATATAGTTTTCTAATTTTCACACATTAAAAAGAGAGAAGTTTTGGGAGAAACCCTAAGTACGATTTTGGTGTAACTTTTACAGGTTTTTCAAGGGTTCCAAACCCTTGATACCTTGCATTGTAATTGAGATAAGTGTTCCTTTAATTCAATCAATATGTCTATGTGTTGGTTGTCTATATCTTGTTCTTGTCTCAATTCCATTATGCTATGCTAGATCTATCTTGTGTTTGCTTAGATCTAATGAAACCTAGATGTTAATTATGTGTTGATTACTTGTTTATCTTTGTCTTGGATGAGTGATTTATATGTTAGGCTTAAGAAAACTGGCAGATCTCCACTTGGTAACATGCTTGAACGTCTTAAGAAACATGAACCGAGGCGCACTAGGTCTTTATTGGTTGTATTTAATGCATGAGCCACTGTTTACAATCCCTATAGTTGTGCTGGGCATGGTGTAGGAGGAGATTAGAGCTCATAGAATTGGGGAGTTATGTGTGCCACCCCATGAATGGTATTAAGGAATACGATCCGTCATTCATGCAATTATAACAAGTAATTAACGTGTAAAAGATGTCTAGGGAGTAGTGAAATCTAAGTAAACACATTTTCTCCAATTACTGCTCACAACCTTAGTATAAATTAGTTTATTTTTATTTCTAGTATTTTATTTTGATTGCATCTTAGTATTGGGTTAGTTGATTAGCAACTAATTCCGCCCAAATCCTTCAAACCCCGAGATTTTAATTGCTTTCATAAAAATATAAAAATACAAAAATAATCATCCCTCACCTTTAGAACTAGTATTTAGGCTTTCTAATCCTAGCGACACTATTCCTAAGCTGAACGATCAATCCTCCGGTACTTGTCACTATACTATACTACAACGATCAGGTACACTGCCTGGTGGGGGTTGTAAGCTTCTCGAGATCCCTCGAGAGGTAAAGCCTGTTGCGATTCCCACGCATCAAGTTTTTGGCGCCGTTGCCGGGGAATAGTTATTGTCTAGGTTAGAATTTCTTTTTATTAGGTCTACTTGCTAGATTCCTTTCTAGTAAGATTTTATTTTTATTTTTAGGTTTCTTTAGTCTATCTATTTCTTTGTGCCTTTGTTCGTAACCACCTGACACCATGGACAATGGGAACATCTTTGAACCCGTCATCCCACCACAACAAAACCCACCATTAGAACCCCTTAGGCCCCGAACCTTAGGAGAGTATTCCCGACCTAGCCACCAAGGCTACCGAAACACCATTGAGCTCACCGGAGCCAATGTGACCCCCTTGCGATCCGACACCATCCGGTTGGTGCAAAGCGGATGTGCATTCCATGGACTTCGTTCCGAAGATCCAAACCAACATCTTATGGACTTTCTCAAAATCGTAGATTCCATAGACCTAGATGTTGAAACTAGAGAGACAACCCGATTACGCCTATTCCAATTCTCTCTACGGGATCAAGCTAGTCAATGGCTTGAGCGTTTACCCGCGGGATCCATCACCACATGGGATAATCTCGCCAATCGCTTCCTTACCCAATTCTTCCCACCGGAAAAGACTGCAATGCTTAGAAGGGACATTTTGATGTTTGAACAACAGCAGGGTCAAACTTTCTACGAGGCTTGGGCCCGTTTTAAGGATCTCCTCCACAAGATCCCTCATCATGGTATAAACCTTTGGTTATTAGTCCAGATTTTCTACGACCATGTTGACTATCACACTAAGCACACCATCGACAGGGCCGCGGGAGGTAAATTGCGTGATAAGAACGCCGAGGAGTCTTGGGCAATTATCGAAGAGCTCGCTGTTGATAATCATGAGATGTGGGAATTTAATCATACGATAGAAGCGGCCATCAATGCAGTCTCGACATCTGGAGGAACCACCGAAATCCCCGATGAACTCCTATGCAAACTCAAGGCAAAAGTTGACTATTTTGAGGAAAGGCAAAGGAGACGGGCAACCGTCAACTCTGTCTCAAAACGAACTTCGGCACCATTATCTGAGTCACCTTCTAGAGAAAATGTCGAGACTTTTCAGAACTATGCCCCACCTTGTTCCCCTCCCAAGGAGCTTAGCTCAGAGTTTGAAGCTAGGATGAGAGAATATATGGCAACTCACTCAAATCGGCTTGCTAGATTCGAGGAAGCAGTCTACAAGCAAAAAGAGGAGATGCAGGAGAAAATGAATGAGATGATGAGTCTACTGGAGGAGTATGCCAACCAGAGAACCCCCGAACGAATACTACTAAGGAAATAAAGCGCCACTCCCACCACCCAATTTATTAACTCCATCACCATTGTCCATAAGGATAACGAGAAGGTAGAAACTCCTGCTAAACAGACCTTAGAAAAACCACCAGAATCCCAACCTTTGAGCTACTACCTGAAACATGATATAAACGAAAACACCATAACAAATTGGATTAAGGGTGATGGGCGTAACCAACCTCCCAAACAGGGTTCTGAAAATGAGGAAGAAGTGAAAGATGAGTATGATACGCTACCTGGAGGATCAGTATTCGAAAGACTATTGGTACAAAAAGTAGCTACTAAGCAGGTAGCATGTGGGAACTTTGAGATACCAACAAGCATCGGGGACTTGAAACATCTTAGTGCTTTCGCCGACCAAGGATCGGAAGTAAATCTTATGCCCCTAACTATTTACATCCAACTAACGTCAAAAATGCCAGCCCCTACTCGTGTTAGGCTATCTCTCGTTGGACACTCGTACGTGTATCCCCTAGGGATCGCAGAAGACGTATTAGTTAATGTCGCAGGATTCATGTACCCCGTTGATTTTATGATCATCGATGATAAAGGGGATGGATGCATGCCAATAATCCTTAGGTCACCATTCCTCACTACCGCTAGGGCTGTCATTAAATATGAAGGTAGGAAGATCGAGCTTAAATCTGGAAAAAGAAAGATTAGCTTCCCCATGACCCCAAGAAGTAAGCATGAGAATTTGAGTTGGAGAAAGATCAAAAACAACATTAACACGACACCCATTCGTGTTCAGAATAAAATTCTTGCATGGGAGGCAAGAATCAAAAGCTATAAGGAAGCCAAAAATGAGAGAAGCAAAAACAATAAGGTTCAGGTCGAATTCGAACACACTCAACCCATAGATAATCATGTACCATTTGAGGAAGGGAACTTGGTACTCTTGAGACACTTAGAAACAACAATACCACCCGATAAACCAAGTCCTTGGTGGTATGGGCCATTCACAATCAAAGGTGTGAGCCAAGATGGGGTAGCTAATTTGAGAAGTAGATTAGGTGGGATGGTGATTGCGAGTATCGACAGATTGAGGCACTACCACCATAACAGTAATGATCGCAACTATATGGGGTATATCATTTCCAATGATGAAATCACGTAGTAACCCATGACCTTGAGTCTAGCTACAAGACTCGTAAATAAAGAAAAGCACTTCTTGGGAGGCAACCCATGTTTTGTGTGATTTTATTTGTTTGTTTGTAATTTGCTTCCGTATGCATGTTTTATTTTTATTGTTGGTTGATCATGTTTCTAAACTAGATAGTGGAAATACTTTACTTTGTTGTTTTGGCCTAGTCTTAACTCCACCTAAAGGTATTTTTGCAAAAGATAAGTGTAAGGGGAAACCCCAAATATGCTTTTAAGAAACAAACCGATCATGATTCTCCACAATATTAAATTAACATGTGTATTCGTATTTGTTAGAGTCAAATGCTTGTATTGAGTCATAATGAAGTTTTGCAGAATTTTCTAGGAATTAGGACCAAGTTTTTCCAGAAATTTTCCGGAAACTTAACATAAGGATTTCTGCAGGTCAATTCTGACGGCGTCAGGGGTTTACTCTTGACGGCGTCAGGAGTTAAAATCTGGAAATTTTACCGGTTTTGTTTTTCTAACGGAGTCTTATGGTTTTTGTGAATTCTTAAGTTTTATAATCTCCAGGAGATCTGCAAACTTCATTCCACAAGCATTATATCTTATCTTGTTTTCTAGGGTTTAGTAACTTATATAGAATGCCGCCAATTTTACGCGAGGTTGTCTTGTCTATTTTATCAGGTTTTACAGGTTATGTATGACAAGAAGATGATTTACATTCTGGAAGGGAAGCTTTGATTGTTCATTTTCTTGGAGGAAGATTTAACCTGGACACCTCATTATCCATACCGAGCGAATCAGGGGAGTATTTGATTTCATTCTCTTTACTTTTTCACTTTTACATTCTTTACTTGAACATTGGGGACAATGTTCATCTTAAGTGTAAGGGGAGGGTAAAAAGATGATACCTTACATATGCACTTTCGCTTGAGTTTGTTTTGTTTGATAGTAGATGTGTAATAAAACTATGAGAAATACTTGTTAGTGTAATTTTAGCGCCAAATTTAAAAAATTTTACAACATTTAGGAGTGAAACTTTAGCCATAGCAAGCGTCTCATGGATAGGAGATTGTATGACTAGCACATAACCGTATATTCAGAAAAAATTTTCCACCCAAATATGTGAGGTTCGCCTTTAGATTTGATAGGAAAAACATTCATTATTAGTGCTTATGAGTGTACCGGTAACATTTAGATTCGAGAACTTGCGTTAGTGATGCATCCCGAGACCGCTAGTGAGACTACATTCGTGTGGTAGGATTTACTACATGATAAGAGGCATTAGGATCACCCTTGTGTTAAACCCGTATCATAATTACTTGATCATTTAAGTCATATTACTTGGCTAGTTAAGTCAACTAATTTTTCCCACACCCTTAGCGTTGTACTCATTTTTAGTACACGAAACCCCTAGTACACCCCTCCAAGCCTATCTTTTCGTTTCTAACTTTAAGCATTTTACTTAAAGGAAGAATTTGTTACACCCCACTTAAATGTACAACCAAATCGCCTTAGCCCTCCGTATATGCGCTCATTTTTAGTGCATTATTGTTATTTGTTAAACCCTAAGTTAACTTTCTAATTGATTACATGGTTGCTAAGTCGAGTCATATCCTTGTACATATTGTTTTGGGACGATTGGGACTCATGGGTAAGTACTTATTTTATGGAGTAATGGGGAAGAACATCATTTATTACCCCCATATGTACGTTAATCTTAAAAGTGCTCCAAGTGTTTTGATTTTCTTAATTCGAGTCATTAGTTTAGTTAAATGTAAAGTATGTAAAAATTCAAGTGTAAGGGAAATGTGCATTCCCTATGATGTATTATTTTGGATGGTAGGGTAAGAGTGTATGCACAAAAAAAAAAAAAAAAAAAAAAAAAAATCGAAAAATCAAGAAAAAAAAATAATAAAAAAAAAACATACGGACTACCATCCCTTTTCATTCTATGTTCATTTTATGTTTTTGTTATTTTTCATTTATTAGCTTAAGTCGAGTCTAGTCTTGACTTAGCAACGCCATCTTGTACATGTAATTAACCAAGATTGTTAACTCGCCACCAGTAAAAACTTCCTTTATCCAACAAAACCGTGTATTTCATATCCCTACACCTAACGTTACAACCCTTTAAAAGACCTCTTTGATAGTTTATCCTAGGTGCTTACGCCATGTGGTGGAGGTTTGATCCTTTCCCAAGCCTATGGTAATCTATTTTGCTATGACAGGTAGTGAGAGATATCTTCCGTTTCCATATTGTAATTTATACTTTATTACACCCGAGAGATGTGTGTATCTAAACACTATTTGTGAGGTGCTAGTGTATGCCTCCGTGCTTGTCTATTGGTCTTTAGTGGAACGATTATTTGTTGTAATTACTTTTATATTAGTGTTAAATGACCCCTAACTTGTATTTTGACTAGAATAAAAGCGCATTTGCTTGAGGACAAGCAAATCTCAAGTGTAAGGGTATATGATGAGGCGAAAAATGATCCATTTTTAGGGGGTCATTTAAGCCCGAATCCGAATTTATTTGATCAAATATTGCCCTAAATCGTTCCTTTTGTGATTTTAGGTACTTTGGGAGTGAAATCTGGAAAAGGAAGCAATTCGGACGTTTTTTGAGCATAAAAGTGAAGAAAACGCCAAAGTCTTAATTTTCCATGCTGGGAACAGTAGGTGACGGCGTCAAGAGCAAATTTCATGAATTTCCATGACGACCCAGAACAGATTTGACGGCGTCACGTAGGAAGGGCGTCAAGAGTAAAAGAATCATGACGGCCTGGAAGTGTATAAGTCTTGACGGCGTCAGAAGTAGATCTAGGCAGTCCGAGAAGAGTTTTGGCGGCGAGGTGACGGCGTCACAGTGTTTGTCTTGACGCCGTCAGACCTATTTTTCTATATATAGTTTTCTAATTTTCACACATTAAAAAGAGAGAAGTTTTGGGAGAAACCCTAAGTACGATTTTGGTGTAACTTTTACAGGTTTTTCATGGGTTCCAAACCCTTGATACCTTGCATTGTAATTGAGATAAGTGTTCCTTTAATTCAATCAATATGTCTATGTGTTGGTTGTCTATATCTTGTTCTTGTCTCAATTCCATTATGCTAGGCTAGATCTATTTTGTGTTTGCTTAGATCTAATGAAACCTAGATGTTAATTATGTGTTAATTACTTGTTTATCTTTGTCTTGGATGAGTGATTTATATGTTAGGCTTAAGAAAACTGGCAGATCTCCACTTGGTAACATGCTTAAACGTCTTAAGAAACATGAACCGAGGCGCACTAGGTCTTTATTGGTTGTATTTAATGCATGAGCCACTGTTTACAATCCCTATAGTTGTGCTGGGCATGGTGTAGGAGGAGATAAGAGCTCATAGAATTGGGGAGTTATGTGTGCCACCCCATGAATGGTATTAAGGAATACGATCCGTCATTCATGCAATTATAACAAGTAATTAACGTGTAAAAGATGTTTAGGGAGTAGTGATATCTAAGTAAACACATTTTCTCCAATTACTGCTCACAACCTTAGTATAAATTAGTTTATTTTTATTTCTAGTATTTTATTTTGATTGCATCTTAGTATTGGGTTAGTTGATTAGCAACTAATTCCGCCCAAATCCTTCAAACCCCGAGATTTTAATTGCTTGCATAAAAATGTAAAAATACAAAAATAATCATCCCTCACCTTTAGAACTAGTATTTAGGCTTTCTAATCCTAGCGACACTATTCCTAAGCTGAACGATCAATCCCCCGGTACTTGTCACTATACTATACTACAACGATCAGGTACACTGCCTGGTGGGGGTTGTAAGCTTCTCGAGATCCCTCGAGAGGTAAAGCCTGTTGCGATTCCCACGCATCAGTCCTAGGATGTGAAAAACACATATTTCTCTTGTTTGTAATGTCGTGTGGACATATCGGGATGCTTAAATGACGTTTAAACCTAAATGTAAATCTCAGGCACGTTTTGTGAAATCGGTTCTGAATAGATTTAACGTACGTCATCAGGACGACCCGTCAAGTATCAACTATCTTGTCAAGATAAATAATTTTTTTATGGGATGAATGGTAAAAAAATGAATAGTAAAAATTCAAGAATGGATAGAAATCCTGAAAATGCGAATTGTTACAATGTCAGATCTTTTCACGTGATCTTATCAACTATGATATTCAGTTTTGGTAAATATGATATGGGTTCTACTATACTATCCCATGATGTGATGTTTTGTCCTCACATCCCTTGGCCCCCTCTATTTATAGTATAACACAGTTTTTTATCAGTTTTTGTTTTGTATTTTCTGTCAGTTTTAAGCTTTTGACTTACTAAACTTTATATTTTGTGTTCCATACTTTCAAGTTTATAGTTTTTTTATATAAACAAAATTATAAAAAATCAAAAAACGTAAAGAAAAACATGGGGGGGTACCGTTTGCTTTTTTGGGGGTATGTATAACTTGTCCCATATGATATACTATCTTCTAATATTGTTAGAAGTTTTATGGTACTATTCTACTATTTTGACCAAAAAGTTAAAATATTGTGTCACTCTACGTAATCTTTGAACAGCTCGAAGACACTCCTTCGAACTTATTTCTGAAACTACTCTCCGAACATTTACGCAAACGTCATGAAAAACTCTTAGCGTAAAGTCATTTATAACAAAGACTGTCGTAAAGGAAGTCGTTAATCGAAGTGTTCACTTTAAAGATATTGTCTATGAGGTTTTTGTTGGTGATTTTAGTGTAATCAACTATTTTAGATAATTGTGATTTACTAGAGACCATTGAAATTTTATATTAAGCTCGGATACGAGTTAGGAAAGTGTTGGGTCACTGAATTCCCCAAGCTTCCTTTAAACTTGGATTTGAACATAAAACAACCTAAGTGTCTATTATCCGTATATACAAACAAGTCACTGAGTGAATAGTACCTCAGTGAGTCATCTTCAGGATGCTTGGAGCGAGTCTATGTCGAAAGGCTCACCATTCAGTGAGGCGGAACTCAGTGTATGGAATCTAAGCCAAGAAGAAGATGATGGGTTCTGTGAGGATGACAATAACTCACTGAACCCCAGGACTCCTCAACAACAACTACATACTGAAGAATGAAGACTGAAGACCTGAAGACTGAAGTATGGGCGGGAAAAGTTTGAACGGATCAACAGGTGACCTCATCTACCTGAAGTCAAACTTTCCCTGAAAGGCATCATGTCAGGGTGGTGTCATTACTATGCATTGGAAAGGCACATTGTCTTTTACCCAAAATAGTCTAATGTAACAGAGACAAAAATATGTAAGTATTTTTGTCTCTACTAGTTAGGTTATCTTTTGTCTTTATCAGTAAAGTTGTAAATCACTTGTGTATAAATAGGTAGCATAAGTGAGGAGTAAAAGTTGACAAGTTTGTGCATTTAATGCGAAACATTCACAAACCACTTTTACTCCTCCAAAGAACAACACAGTCCCTGAGATAGCTCAGTGAGACCTTATAGTTGTCACTCAACGTAGTTTGAGTTTAGTGAGGAGTTCACACCATACTTGTCATTTCAATCCCAAGTGTTATTCCGTAAACACTTGGGTATAATTCTTTCGATTAACTTCTAATAAGAATTAAACGTTGAAAAACCTTGTGTCTCTTTCTTCACGTTTTATCTTTGTTGTTAATCTTATTTATCTGAGTTAAGTGTCATGGAACTTGGTTAGGTTAACTCATTAGTTAACTATTAACTTAGTAAATGGGACCAACAAGTGGTATCAGAGCCTTTGGTTTATAAAACTTTTTCCTTAACCTGTTTTCAAAATAAAGAGTGCTCAAAGTTTTTAAAATCAAGATCCCACCATGGCTGACTCAGATGTTCCCCAACTTGTCGATAAAAAGGGTGGAAGTTACTCAGCTACTACCCCTCGACTTGAGGTTGGAAAATTCAATAAGTGGAAAAAGTGATTGCTTTGCTACTTAACCGGGATGGAACCATACTACATTAAGCTAATTAATGATGGTCCGTATATCCCAACAACTGCTCAGGGTTTAGTCAAACCTGAAGCTCAGTGGACCCAAGATGAGAGGAGGGTGGTCAATCAAGACCAGCGCCTAAAAAGCATCATTATATCCTGTCTTCCTGACGATATAATGGAATCAGTGATCAACTATCCTACTGCCAAGCAGACTTGGACTGACCTGGTTCATAGCTATGAAGGCCCTTCTAATACCAAGGAGAATAGAATCATGGACCTGAAACTTGAATACAATACCTTCAGGGCCAAGGATTCTGAAAGTCTTTCTGAGACTTATACTCGGTATAAGACCCTCCTGAATGAACTGACCAATGATGGTGTCACCCTGTCCAAACATGAGATAAATGTTGGCTTTGTCAACAGTCTCCCTGAGAAGTGGTTAAACTTCTCTCAGGGTCTTAGAAATGCCAATCATATCCAGAATCGTGAGCTTCCTGAAATTTATGGGAAGTTTGTCTATGAGGACAACCTGATCACCAGGAGATACCCTGGTAAAGCTCAAGAGGTAAAGAAGACCCTGACCACTCCACCCATATCAACTGCTTTCTATTCTAACAGTGTTGTGCATGATTTCCAAGATGGTTCAGATGATGAGGTTGATATAAGAACCAGTGAGGAGTACATGAATGATCTTGAGATTGAATTTCATGAAAGGGCACTCCTTGCTAAGTCAAGAAGGTTCATTAAAAGAAACAAAAAAATTTCTAACTCAAAAGCAAATGTCAATTCTGAATGTTTTAAATGTGGCAAAAAAGGTCATTTTGCAAAAGATTGTTTCTCAAAAACAA